>JXSR01S074642.1:97754-115535 GCA_000969725.1 Ophiothrix spiculata | reverse complement strand
CTTCCCAAGCGAGGCACACCACTAGCAGGCCACCACGGGGCTGCTGCCCGGGCAGCGATTTCGTCCCCATATGCAACCCGTGTCTATGACGTATTTGGACTTAAGCGCATTTTGGTGATTTTTGACAGTGAGCGAAAGTGAGCTCTGGTTGGGTTAGGGTTAATCTTCTTCCTTCATTTTTGCATTTGCCTCTTGTTCAGTGTAACAAATGATTAAAAAAATTGGACATCAAACAAATCCAAAATTCCTTTCATTTTTTATTCTAGGATCTTTGGTTTAATACTATCCATTTATATAATTTGAAATTTGACTTTTAATAACATTACAAAAAGGGCACACATTGTTCTCTGGTCCCACAGGGCATTAAAGCAAAATATTTTTGATTTTTCTATCACATTAAACATGAATGCTGCATAGTCAGAAATATTTACTGGAATTAAAATTTCACCATATTTGCTGGCTCTAAATTTCTGAAACATAATATTGCTACTAATGGTGCATTGTATTTCCAGAGGTGGGAGAAAAAAGTTGCTCCTGAACACGGTAGGAAAAAAGTGACTCGCAGGTCACAAGGGGAAGAAAGTGGAAAATTTAGGAGGGAAAATCATCCCCGAATGTGGAATATAGAAAAAAATGCCTTCAAACATGAAGATAGAGTGAGAGAGAAAGATATTGAGAAAAGTAAAAAACAAACCCTTCATATATAGTCCTCCTGGAAATGTAATTAGATTATAGGCCTAAGTACACTGATTTTGAATTGCAGCCTAATGCATATTAGTGAAATTAGAATGTCATTGAATCAAACTAGAACATTTGTAACAGAAACTCTTTGAATGTTCTTGTTTTACATATCACTGTGTCCCTAGTGATAAGAATTTCGCAAAATATTTTTAGAGTGAAGCTACTACAGAAATAAGGGGTTCATACATGTGTTCCCATGTATGAACGCTGTACTTGGCCTTTGTGAAGGTATGCTAACTATCTGCAATATGAAGACCCCTCTGCAGCTCTCACAAGGGCCAAGTAAAGCATCTTAGCAAGAAGGGTTGTCTCAGAAACCTGCGCGCATTGCTATGTGAAAATGAATTTAGTTTGTAGAGCTACGCACTGGTCTCTCCAGGTTGCTGTCATTCGCAGTTGTAATTTTATCTTGAATTTTACGTTTTTTTTTCAACATGACTGTCAGACTTCCCATAGCGGGCGGGATCATACTTAGCAACTGGGCACTTCACAAACATATTTAGTTGGGCGTCAAAATTTTAAGAGTTTAAAAAAAGAAAAAAGACTATCGCATACCGCATCTAGAGCTTATTTCCTAACAAAAATTAAAAAATTAAAAATCGCATATCGCATAGCTTATTTTATTTTTTTGTCCTAATGGAAACACTTGCATGGACCCCATTTTTACATTGTTCATACCCTTATTATGTGCTGTGTCAACGTTGGTCTAGGAATAACCTTTTTGCCGTGTCCATTGCAATGATTTTGGTACAGCTCTGGTATACTTACTATAAAAGGAACCAGTTATCCATAATATTTGAAAAAGTGATTGAGAATCACTGAAGACGATTTTTTTAAGCAAGAACGAAGATGACTTGAGCTGTGTACATGATGGGCAATTCGATATTTAACTCTATTACGACTAAAGATGATTATTTATGATTTTTGGTTTGTCTGAATGGGGCTCTTATCTGTTGACGATGTTTGTGGAATTTTCAGTGCTATCAAAGTCAATGACAGTGGTCAATTTCTGATAACAAAATTTAGATTAATTCAATATTTGAGCTGTTAGCCACAGTATTGTTACAAATAATGTTGAAACTAATTTCCTATATGTGACCCGTCATATCGAAAGGTACCTTAAGGTCGGCAAAATTAAACTTGATTTTTTGGTCTCATCTGAAAGATTATATTTTAAGCTTTAAAATGACACCTTGCTTTTGGTTATTGGATGTTCGATTACAAAGTTACATCCAAATTGGTAAAAGGTATCGGGCTGATTCCGAAAACTAAAGTTCTGAGAAAATCAAGTTTAAAGTTTCTGTACTGGTTGAACGTGAATGGAGAAAGGATTTTTATCTCAGTTTTTAAAACATTTGTCTTATGTTAAGGATGTTGGAACCTGATTAATATGATAGAATACACTTCAAAGGTAACATTTCTGATGAAATTAGAAATTCGACCTTGGACGTGATTTTTGATTATGCTCAGCTTCAATGGCCCGTATCTCGTAATTTACTATGCCGGTATTAAGGTACCTTTAGATATGACGGGACACGTATTACAAAACTGTGCAAACAACAGATTAAGTAGATTCTATACAACAAGTTGTGAAACATTTTATCTATTTATTGCTATTTATGTCAAAATTAGCATAATTATGTTGCTCATTAATTCATTGGTATAACATGTTGAACAGGTGTTAGAACCATCTGATATATTGCAATATGTTTTTATTCTAGGAAAAAAATAATCTGCCAGACTGCATATACAATATGTGATGACTCATCTCAAAAAGGGGGACTTTGCGACAGAACACTTTTCAAAAACTGTTGCAAATAGGCAGCAAAAAATAAAGAAAATAATAAGAATTTCCAGCAGATTTTTTGTTGTAAAATTTGATCGCCTAGATCAATTTCAACAAAAAAGGTGTCATTTTAAAGCATAGAAAATGCTGCAACAGATGAAATGAAAAAATCAAAATTGAAATCATCTTCAAAGTCCCCCCTTTCGGGATGAGCCATCACAAATGTTTTTATTCTAGGAAAAAATAATCTGCTAGACTGCATATATACAATTTGGGAAAATAAGTTATTCAAATATTTCCAGGAAATCTCCCCGGGGGACGGGGTCCTCAACTTTGAGTTACGCGCCATGTGCCACCAAAAAGACCCATCTTTTTTTTGCTCGCTCTCACCAAAAAAACCCCCTATTTTTTCCAACTGTCACTTGATGCCCTTTTTTTACAAATCCTTGCCATTGAAACAAACTTTGTCACTCAAAGACCAACCATTTTCTAAATTTGATGTATTTTATCGAAAATTTCGCTAGATTTTTCAAAAAATTTGCTAAATTTGCTGATATTTTTGCATGTGCGGCTATTTGCATTTCACAGTCAATGCATGACATGGCGCATAAGGGAGCACTGTTTGGACGCAGAGCATAAACCGGTCTGCTTTTTGAAAAAGAAATAGCATGAATATTGATAATGGTTTCGCGTATTTCATGATGTTTGAGGCATATTCATGAAATATACCGCATATTTTATGACAGTGACGGAATTTTGACCATATTTTACCCTTCTAACTAAGGTAAAATGAAGTATAGATCGCACCTACCTGGATTGAACATAGCCCTTGTCATTTTGTAAGACAGAACTCCAGCAAATGTTGGTTTAGTTTTTCTGCAATTCTACTCCATCAAGTGGGATGTAGATATTAATCTTTAATTATCATGCAATTGCTTTCACAGATTTCAAACACAGTTATGTTTAGGGCAGATGCTTTAAATCGTGGTAGATGGTTCTTTAAAGTCAAGAGACTGATGGTTTATTAAGTCCATTGGTACCCATCACTCGACATTGACCGGAGTATAGTCAGGCCCGTGACACTTCATTCCAGACATTTTACTGCTCCATTACTTTATGTAATTTTGATGGGAGAAAAACAAATGGTTAAAGAAACCATCAAAAAAATTTCAACGAACAAAAACGTTCTCGAATTTAGTTATGGCAGTATTACCGAATATTTAACGGTGCGCAAAATCATTCTCGATTTTAGTGATGGCAGTTTTACCGAATATTTAACGGTGCGCAAAATCAATAATGAACGTTACCAATATTTTGGTTCCGATCTCAAAAAGTTTGAAAAAAAGTTGAAGCAATCGGACCATGCTTCTTTAAATTCCTTTATCATCCAAATTCCAAGACTGCCTGTTTCTAATTGTCACCGTCATATAATTCCAGATCCTATAATACCTGTATATGTATTTGTGCTTTGGTAAAATGGTAACAAGAATTACAGGAGCGAACGATAACGTTTTGCAGAGATGGGGTAATGGCTGTTGAATGTAATAACAAAGTCTTGTTTTGAGACCGATTCCTTCTATCCTAGGTTTATTATGACTTGCCCGGGGGAGGGGTGTATTATATTAGGATTTGTTAGATAGGGGTTTTCCTTATTATAGACATGGATTAACTTTTATTTTTGAATTTGTGGAAATCTTGGTTACAAGCCAGCGGTTTCAAGAAAAAATGTGTTTTATTAAATTGAGTTTTTGAGACCTGTTTTGTTCTATTCTAGGTTCGTTACTACTTGCCCAAGATTGTGGGTGTTATATATGATTTGTTAGCTACTGTAGCTATTTAAGAAAATATCAAAATGGATGTTTTTAAAGGTTGATATTGTAGATTGACTAAAGGATTTCAATTTGATTTCTAGAACTTTCATTTTTAAATTCCAGCCTTTGTTTTGAGTTAAATTATGTTGCAATAGGATTTTTACTTTGGTCACATATTGTGCTGAAACTAGTTAATTGTTAAATCTTGTGGACAGAGAATATAAGCTGCGGAAGTATTTACGTCATTTCTCACATAATGAGCCCAACACGTGCGATCTGGTTCCAAACAAATGATCATGTCCATAGTGGTTCCACTAATCACTCGTGTAAACACAACAGGCTTACGTACATATAAAATCTAACCATATTTACACTCGCTTTTTGTTCACAAACAAAAAGCAGGCTCTCCCCTTTACGTTAACTTGTATCCACTGTCCAGAGTATTTTTGTACCATCCAATTAACACCTTGCAATTGGATTACAATTTATTGGGTGATTATCTGTTAGCATTATGTTGCAGTAAACTTTTCCCTAGCTCTGCGTTTTAAGGCTCTGTCAGACATCACCGTATAGAGCAAAACGTACGAATAACGTACACAAGTTTCACATATTGAACGTGTGTTAAACGGACCACCACAGTATGAATAACGAATTAAACGTATACATAACGGACAGACCGTATGGATAACGTATTGAACGTACTTGTAACGAACACATGACGAACAACAATGCATAAAACAGAACAATAGTGGGATAAAGTACGTTATGCGTACGTTTTGCTCTATACGGTGATGTGTGACAGAGCCTTTAGATTTGTATCACAAAAAGGAGAACAGTTCTTTGAATGCATTTATTTTTTGTCAATAACCATTTATGATGTTTTTGGGCCAAAACATAGTAGGCCTTCAAACAAAATTTTTGCTACCAAACATTTGGTCGTGACGTCAAAATGACGATTGACTTCAAATAAAATAACTTCAACACCGAGTGGAGACCAAATAAAATTTTGCACTAAATTGCACATGTGTTGAATTGTCATATACAATGCCTCAAATGTTTGTTACCGGATTATACTTTGAATTTGATCGCAAATATTTGGTGACGTCACACCAAATGTTTGGAAGCGAAAATTTTGTTTGAAGGCCGACTATGTTTTGACCCTTACTCACGGTGACTCCCCTCTGTTGATTTGAAAATTCGTCAAATGTAAATGGTTGTCAAAAAGAAGACCCCTAAATAAGTTATTTTTGTGAATATTATATTACAATTTTATATTTGAACGGGGCACCTTACCCTCTGATAAATTTGCAAAATATGTCTGATATAAATGTTTCATTCCTATAAGATATTTTGAAACAAGGTATTCACTGGATTGCTAAACATTGTTTCTCAGAGGAGGATGGCCGTGGCAACTATTGCATGGTTGCCGTTCGGTATCGCAGACGATCACCGGCTGCGTCATGTGACTCATGTCATTATTATATTCCTAATCGGTAAAAAGTATGATGAAATCTATAAAAAGTGGGGTATAATTATTTTAAATTTTGTGACATTACTTTTATAATTTATTTGATTAATGTAAAAAAAGAAGTTTCTTTAATATTTTCAATACATAGTTCGTGGCTCTGCCCATTGCTATACATGTAAAATGTATCCCTAAATTTGCATTTCAGAAATCCCTCGGCCTAAATCAAGTAAATCGTGTCCTATGCCGCCTGTTGTTTCTCAGGTTTAGTAAAGAGGAGAGGGTCCCTTTAAGTTATTATGGTACATTTTAGGAGTGATTCTGTTTTTTTTTTTTGGGGGGGGGGTATGGCAGTTGCATAAAATTTTTGATGGGGAAATTTTGGACATGGGGGAAAATGAGAGAGAATGAAAGAAAAGAGGAAAGGAAGAAGAAAAGAGAGAAAAGAAGGGAAAAGAAAGAAAAAAAAAAAGAAAAAATGGAAGGGAAAAGATACATATATAATTTAAAAATAGATGTACAATGAATGTGCACTTGTAATCCTTTTGTTGCTAGTTAGTTTTAAAAGCTACATTGACAAAAATTTACGTGAACCTTTTGAGTCTCATATCGGTATGAAAATGGGGAAGAAAATATAAAATAAGTAATAAATGGAGAAGAAAATGTGTTGCCCCTCCACTCCCCAAACGAGGAAGCTGGCTATGTCACTGAATGGAGTTGTATTTAGAGTTTGATTTTAGCTTTTAATAATTTATAATAATATTTTTCAGATCAAATACATGATTTGCTTTGCACAAGCAGATCATCAACCAGAGGAGGGTGGTCGTGGCAACTGTTACTGGTTGCTGGAGGGTATCATAGCCGATCCCCCGGTTGCGTCATGTCCTATACCGCCTTCGTGGAAAAATACAATTTCCGGGATGATCACTAAATTTTTTTTCGTAATCGGTAAAAAAATATGATAACATATATAAAAAGTGGGGTTCACACGTGAACCCCAGCGGATTTGGAATAACATAATTATGTTGATTACTATTAGAACATTTTGTAATTTTTTGAGGAAAGATAAAAATATGATCTTTGTAATTATATTCCTCAATACCTGAGTCACGTGACCCAATAGAAATACATGTAAATCGTATCCTAAATTTGCGTTTTAGAAATCTCTTGTCCCTAAATCTAGTGAATGCTTTTTAGAGTGTCATATACCGCCTGTCATCACCCTAAGATTCTCTTTGTACATACCTACAAATTGCAATTTTTTTTGGCTCCAATGTATTTTCAGTGAACAATTTTCTTGTACATATGGAGCCATAGGTCACAAAGAAAAATCTATTTTTAACAGACGATTATGTCATTTAGTGGTTTAACAATTACTATGAAAATTGCTCATGATGATTCTTTTTTATCTTTATTACTTCATTGCATAGTTACATCCCCTTTCAGGCGTGCCCCATGACCTACAAATACCGCAGCAATATAAGCCATGTCCATTTGTGGTGAAGCAAGGGAATACGGCTTCAACTGTCTTGGCTATACCGATCCACCTATTAATTAATTAACGTCGTCTCTTCATTATCTAATTAGGTTTTAATAGATTTTCTTCCAATATTGACTAATGAGTTTGGGCTTATAGAATTAAATCAATAACTTAGTACCATTCAGAAAATTAAAACAAATAGAGTGAAGGCATATGTAACCTCATATATTTTAGACTAAGAATGGAGATGAAATAGCGCTATTTCATTTATCTTAATAGTGTTTCTGTGTAGAGATTATCACCTTGAATGTCACATCCAATTAGTCTTGCAATGCGTAGCGCAGAATTATATTACAGTAGCTCAGATTCCCTTGCATGTAGGAGAGCTTGCATCATGTGGATATTTTACAGCATGAGATCAGCATTGAATTCAGGGTACACAACACTAAATATTTTCACTATATTTTTACATGTTAAATAACATTTGGAAAATTGGTCATCAGAAAGTACGCTGAAAGCACGGCAAAATACTTTGAAATTGTTTCCAACACCGCTGATATCAGCTCACTCATGATATGACCAACACCGTGTCTGTGCTAAAGCTAAGATCTCTTTTATCCGTTTGCGGTGCGGTTGCAATGCGTTTTGCACTGTAAGGGTACTAGTAGTATTTGTATAATTTAAAGCATATGATTGAATAGGATCAGGTTGAAGCTGAGATTCAATTTTGAATCGATATAATGGTTTACAACAAGAGTGATTCCTTTTATCCGGTCTGTTTTATTCCGGTGCGGCTATCCGGAAACCCATATGTTTATTTGAATCGGTCCCTGGAGCGATTCATCCGTTTTGAATGCATTTTGGTCATGCGGAAACTTTTCAATTAGAGAAGATGCTGAAATGAAAACGCATTAAAAACGGACGGACAAAATTGAATCTCAGCTTTCAACCTGATACCATTCATCTCCAATCAATCAGGTGCTATAAATTATACCAGTACCCTTACAATGCAAAACGCACCGCAACCGCGCCGCAAACGGATAAAAGGAATCTTAGCTTATAACACCTTAAAGAGCAAAATGAAAAATCTTATCTTGAGATAAAAGATAAACAAAGCAACATTGCTTATCTTTGTATTAATGTCCTTTTTCTCGTGCTTCTTTTTCATGTGCTGAAACGCTGATGTTTTGCGGCTTTTCAGGTAAGTTAAATAGATCAATTTGAAGGCTAAGGTCTGTTATGCACAAATAAGACTAAAGTTAGTTCTGGATTAAAACTGAAACTTGTATTATTTGATTCATTTGTCTGTTTTAGATTAGAACATTGCAATTATTTTAAACAATTTTAGAACATTATTTTTAGAACAAAAAACATGGTTTAGTTTGGGATAACTTAGGTAGTCCCAAACTAAACCAATTTTTGTTCTTTTTGAAAAAAAAAGCAAATGTTCCAAAAACGGACAAATGGTCAAATTATAGAAAATTCAGCATAGATCTTTAGCAAGAACAACAATTATCACATATTCCAAAAAAAGAAAAAAGAAAGAGTTTTTCAAGGAATCAATTTCATTTGATCTGGGACTAACTTTATTCCTGTCTTTGGCATACAGACTTTAAATTTTAGATCTGGCAGAAGTTTTCATGTTTACTGTGCCACACAGGGGAAGATTTCCTTCCCACCATGCATATCTTCCCATTGACATTTTTGTGTAGGAAATTATGAGTTGTTAGTGATGAAAAAACGGCCAAAATGCAAGATGACAACAAATAATGACTACTCATACAGTATCTTTACAAACAATCTCATAGGAAGCAAAGGATCATGGGAAGAACAGAATATCTTCTCTCTTGTCAACTGCTAGCATGTGACTACTCAAAATAATAATTTCCAGCATTTATATCGTGCCTTTTTCAGTGGATACAAAAGCGCTGGCCATTATTATTATGCCATAACAAGGGAATCATTAGTACCATTTCACCTTAAACTAGACCATTTGCGACCAATGACCAAAGGCACAAACTTATCAGCACTAAGGTTGTGGTATTCCACCTAAACAGCACCACAACACGCTCGGGTCGACGAGGCAAGCGTGATAAAGTGATTTGCCCAGGTTCACAACACATTGGCACTAGCGGGGCTCGAACTCACAACCTTCCGTTTACGAGTCCTGCACTGTTCCGCTAAGCCACACGCGCCCACGCTATCATGGGAAGAACAGAATATCTTCTCGTGTGTCAACTGCTAGCAGATTGCACTAATTATGAGTTGTTAATGATGAAAAATGACCAAAATGCAAGATGACAACAAATAACTTTGACTACTCATACAGTATCTTTACAAACAATCCCATAGGAAGCAAAGGATCATGCTAGCATGTGACTACTCATAATAATAATTTCCAGCATTTATATCGTGCCTTTTTCAGTGGATACAAAGCGCTGGCCATTATTATTAAGCCATAACAAGGGAATCATTAGTACCATTTCACCTTAAACTAGGCCATTTGCGACCAATGACCACAGGCGCAGACCTATCAGCACTTAGTTGTGATATTCCCCCTAAACAGCACCACAACACGCTCGGGTAGACGAGGCAAGGGTGATAAAGTGATTTGCCCAGGTTCACAACACATTGGCACTATACTCTACAAACCTTGAAGTATGCAACAAGAAATCAGACTCTGTTACAAGATCCATAACATATCCCTTGTATTCTTCAACATTGAGAACTTGTGGTTTTGTATTGTGTAAGAGACTAGTAATGATTGATTAGGATTGATTAAGGCCGAATCACTGCGTAGTAATATATTTTTACATGAATTCTTCATAATCGTGGTATTATTTGGGGCTAATTTTTTTGATAACACATGAACAAACATTGTAAATAAATTCATTTGAATATTCAAAAACATTTGGCACCTTGTTATGATTTGAGAAATGTGGACTAATTTACTTCCCCGTATGGTCATATTGGTTTTTGTGTGTTAATCGGCTACTTGTTGCATACTTCAAGGTTTACAAAGTATAGCGGGGCTTGAACTCACAACCTTCTTATCATGAGTCCTGCACTGTTCCGCTAGACCACACATGCCCATATAATATCTTTACAAACAATCCCATAGGAAGCAATAGGGATCATGGGAAGAACAGAATATCTTCTCCTGTGTCAACTGCTAGCAGATTGCACCAAATGAAGATGTCAGGACCTTCCCATCATGCCTTGCTTCCAATGGGATATTTTGTACAACACATTGGCACTAGCGGGGCTTGAACTCACAATTTACAAACAATCCCATAGTTAATGATAAAACATATCGGATATATCGGAAGATCGGGATGCGGTCTGCTATTGTGCTATTTTTCATCACTAACACCATTCATGACAACCTATACAAAAAATGCCAATTGGAAGCAAGGCATGATGGGAAGGTACTGATATCTTCTTCTGATTGCACCCACCCATAATGCAGACAGTCTAAATATGCTGTCTGTCCTGTCAGCTTTCTTTTGACATATCCCTACATGCCTTTGGGTTACAATGCAAGCTAGACGTGCTTCCAGATTGTTTCTGCCAAAATACTGTATCTTGCTGACAAAATATTGATAGAAATCCGTCACATTTGCAATGACGGATTTCAACCTCTTCTTGATATCCCCTCATATATTTTCATTGTTATTGCATTGTACTTTTAACTATCGGGGGAGAGAAATAATTATTATTAGAAATAATTTTGTATAATTTAAAAGAAGCTATTTTGTTGGATAAAAGAACAAGATGGTTCCTGCTATTTTCTGGGTAGTTTACACTATGTCCTTGATTTTATTATGCCTCCGCCAGAGGCATTATGTTTTCTGGTTGTCCGTCTGTCAGTCCGTCCGTCCGGGCTCATTTCTCGGAACTGGTGTGGCGTATAGCGATGCAAGTCGGTGGAGTGGTGGTCAGGGTGGCTAGTAACTTTTTCTCGGAACTGGTGCGGCGTAGAGCGATGCAAGTCGGTGGAGTGGTGGTCAGGGTGGCTAGTAACTTTCTCTGAAAGTTTTGGCGCAAAATATGCAAATTTAGTCGGTTTTTAAGCAGAAAATATGTTTTTTTGTGTGATTTTAGGGACTTAGAAATTTTCCAAAAGGAGCATTTGCTAAAACTCCACCCCTTCAAAATTTTAACCCCACCTTATTTTGATTCACACACGCGAAAATCGGCCCGATCGGCCATTTAATTAACGAATACAATGCGTTTTAAGATGCCGCTCTTACATGTAATCCTATAGAATTTGCGTATTTCAAATGGCCATATCTCGTAAAGGAAGCAGAATTTTATTTTACGCGTATCTCTGAAACCGCATGCCCTACGTTAATGATATTTGGTGTCTGGGTAGACCTGGCGCCAAACTCGATCCAGCAACAATTTTGGAGCAAAATATGCTAATTAAGTACCTAATTTGCATAATTTATGCATGAAATGGTTTAAATGGCATATTTTACAAACCGTCCACCGTACATTCATGAAATTTGGTGGGTAGGTGGGGATAGAGCTGCGCTTGTGCTAGCTGCAATTTGAGCGCAAAAAATGCTTATTAAGTACCTAATTTGCATAATTTATGCATAAAATGTTGCTTATTTTTCAACTTTGTCCGATTTCAAAGGTTAAGGTGTCAAATTGTTCGTCATGGACCAGCGATCAAAAGTGTCAATGGAGACCCCATCGTCCGACCTTAAAAACTTGGGGTCAAAGGTCAAAAGAAAGGTCAGATTTTCAACTTTGTCCGATTTCAAAGGTTTGGGTCAAAGGTCAAAAGAAAGGTTAAATTCTCAACTAAGTCCGATTACAAAGGTGGAAGAAGGAGGCATCGTGATCGACACTCTGTGTCGAGAACCGCGCGGCCCGAGAACCGCGTATTCTAGTTGTTGCTGTTTGTTTTAAATGATGATAAAACGGTCGTAAAACTGATAAACATTAGAAGGTTGTATAAATCAATTCATCCGAACTTACTTGTTTTGAGTGACGACATTTCATGTCTCATTCCGAGACACATTGTCAAGCCAACTGGTGATCTGGCGGCTTTTGTGCATTGACCTGTGACAAGATGTTGACGTCACAGGTTGGATGAATCAAAATCTTCACAAACGCAAAATTGATAAAGTTTTTAAAAAAACCGTTGACAGGAGACAAGAGATGGTGTCCATGAGTGGTGTCTCCTATATCTGGACTTCATCTATGGCAAACAATTAAAGGGGTATTGGACAAAATTATGAAATTTTGTTTATGGATGGTTTACACTTCCTATATTAGAAAATAACAGTCAATTACAAGATATCGGGAAAATTGTGATCAAAACCTTCAATTTTATTTCATTTTTGATTTTGGGTATGAGGCTATTCTCTTAATGTTTTTATTGATGCTATACATACAATGAGAAAAAGCCAAAGATTTGTTTGTAAATCATTCCGTTCACATCATAGACTGCAGAAAAGTCAAAAGAAATTATAAATTTTCATTAGATCTCCTGAAAAGGCCAATTCTAGAAATTCAACTATAGAGGGCAGTATTTATCGAATTAAAAATACTAGAATATCTAACTAATTGGATATATAGGGTTTGAATTTGACAATGAAACTTTGCATGCTGTCATTATTAACCCTTATACTTCAAATGATGCAAAAATCTCAAAATGTTTGGGGAAAAGTTTGGGGATGATGCTGAACTTGTCCAATGCCCTTTAAGATATGGTACTTAAAATTTGTGCAGTTTGCTGTATTTTAATTTGCAAAATCTAGTTTTAGTTCATGAATTAGTGAAATTGGATACAATTTGCCAGCCCTCCATAGCAAGATGTATACTAAGATCATTCCTCTTATATTGTGCCTGAGAACAGTAGGACTTCACAGAAAAATGCAAATTGTATAAATCACGATGGATGTGATCAAAATTTCAAACCCGTAAGTGGCTGTTATTAAGCGGATGTTTGATGGAAAAGTCACCTGAAAGAGTGAACTCTTTAGTTTTTTCCAAGAAATGCATTTCACAGAATTTTAATTTTAATAGAAAATCCCCTATTTGCTCCTTGTAAAAGTACTTCCTATCTAACATATGAAGTAAAATCTTTTATCCGGAAATGCCATTCCAAAGCAGATCTTGACATTTGAATTTTTCTGTGTGAAATTTCTGTGCAGTTTTTATAATTGATTTAGAGAAATGCATGTGTGTTTTTAGGGGTGATTTATATATTCCGTTTCAAAGCGGCATGGAACCTCTATGTATGCGTAGGTTACTGTTACAAAATATCATGATACCGGCATGGCTGCAAGGCTGTTTGGATAGTCAGAACCGCATTGCCTCAAGCGCTATAAAACAGGTGAAATTTTGCGACATAGATTTTTCACAAATTTCAAATAATCTTTTATTATCACCAGGAGTGTCATTTTTCGAATATACAATACAAGTTCAGACGTCACAAATGCTAAATAAGTCCATTTTGAGCATATGTGTATGAAGTCTAATGGTTTGAATATATCTTGATGTAAAATTGATAAAATTAAGTTGTTAAACTGACTAATTTTGTAGTATGGCCACATAAAAAAAGTTGTTTCTCGTCCAAAGGTTTCTCAAAATGTAAGGCTGTAGGGACTTTTTTTTTAAGGTTGGGGGAGAGCCTAGAGGTGATCCAGATTTACCCTTGGTAGATAGATGTTGACTGCACATTCAGTTGCTGTCTTTTAACTCTATGTGATATGGTTTCAATGTTTAAAAACATCACAAATTTACTAATTAAAGAATTCTTTAAAATGGAAAGCTGGGTCTTGATATTTGAGCGCTTTAGCTTAAAATTTAACATATTTTTAGCATTTTTGAAAAAAAAAATGGTGCGGCACCAAAAAGTGAGGAAGGAGGGGACGAGAAACAACTTTATTTTTTATGCGGCCTATTCAACGAGAACAGGGGCTGTCATTGACTGAAGAGGCACTGTTACAGACAAGATGGCACCTTAAGTGCTAACATCTTCTTCTTCAATGATCTTTTTTTTTTGATGATTAGCAATTTATTTGGTTAAGTGACTAATTTATTAGTAGAAAATTATCCCAAATTATGATATTACATGTTTAATTTAAGTCTCATATCCATTTTCAAATTTTTTAAAGACTTTTTTTTTTGTAAGATTTGAATTATGATTTTTAAACGTTTTGAACTATTTGTGTTTAAGAATGAATGAACAAGATTTTCAATATTGTTTAGGGGTTTAATTTGTGAACGCTTAGATGCTAGTTTTCATGTGGAGTCTGCCACTCAACCGTGCATTTTCAAGGTGGTGACAGCCCGCGTCTACGCTGACGACTTTTGAGTTCATTTAGGAATTAATGCCTCAAACAATTGTCAAATACATTTTAATTATTGCAGGTCATCTTTCTATTATATTCCTTCAATATTAATCATTTTAGTCTTGCATTAACTTTGTTATGATATGTTACCATGCAAGGTGTTTTTATGATGAAATTTGACATATTACATCAAAATGTACAAGTTGTCTACCTTTTTCAAATTAAGATTTTTATGTCAATTGAAAGGGAATTATGTAAATTTTAAAATGTACTGTGCTTTAGAAAATTGAAGTTTTGGATTTGAAGATATGATGAATAATGACAATAAATTTCTTAAATAAAAAAAATATATATAATTTTATCAACACTATCCTGATGAATCTTTTCAAGATGCTCTTAATTATTTTCTTTGTAACGTGCAAATTTATTTTGCCCAAATTGCCTGTAATTCCAAATTTGCACGACTGAAAACTTGTACCTTTTGATGTAGCACATCACAAATGTGGAAAGAAGGGGAGCAATCCCGGGGGGCGGCTACTTAGTACAAAAGTGGCTATGGGGACGTGCCGCAAATTCGGGTAGCAAAATCAGGCTTTCTGGTATTCCAATCGGTCCTTTTTATTCCCAAAATGTGGTATTTTGATAGGTTTTCTCTTCAAAATTTTCAGAAATTGGCGCCAAATTTAAAGTTTTTTTATCAAAATGTTAGAAAATTTTGCCAAAATAGACCAAATTTTGACAGAAAAAATGATAATTTTGATTAAATTTGGCTCAAAATTTAAAAGATTTGGTATTTAAATGGGTCAATTTTTCTTAAAAATTGGTATCTGGATGGGTGGCTTTCCAAATTTCCCAGAAGTACGTCTCTACCCAAACCAAATTTGAGTACCCCCCTGGGGGAGCAATCCCTCCAAATATCTCAGTAAGGCGACGACCCTGGGCAGGCGGACCTTCCGAGTACGGTCGGTCGGCTGTCTAATTTTGTTTCCCCAGAATAACCCCCAAATCTCCACCAAATTGGGAAAAAAACCTGACAAATTTTTATTTAAAAACGACTGATTTTACATAATTTTGATTTTTTCAAACTAAAAAAAATGTTTAAATCACAAATTTAGGGTTTGTCGGGTCAGTAAAACTGGTTTTTTTTGCCTAATCTTACAATGTAGACAGCAAAGTTGTAATTCAACAGTGCCAATGTATATGGATGACGGAAGCATGGCAAGACCGAAACCGACTGGTGCAAACATCACGGTCACCTTACAATGTTGTCAGTAGCATCCTAATTAAACAAGACATTGAATCTCCAGCCAGGAGTTTAATCAGCTATCAGGTTTTAGCAAACAAGCAATTGATTCTAAACACCTGGGCACTGCGCACAGCTATATATACCGGTTGTCTCTTTAATTAGGTATGTAGGCTGGGAATGGCTGGGATGGGATATATGGGTGCACTACACTAAATAACTAGCACTCGCAATCCAGCATTTCTAAAATCAATCGATCAATCAATCAATCAATGATACAAGTACTTGCATAACATGCATACCCCATGAAGGAGTCTATTCGTACAGGGGACCCACAGCTTTACGTGACTGTCTGACCACGGAGCAAGTAGAGTAAAGTTTCTTGCCCAAGGAAACAAGGAGATGAAAACCGCCCGGCCCGGGACTCGAACCCACAATCTCTGTATTACGAGATCGCCAAAATTGACTCCTGTCTCTTAAATGAGGACCTCAAAATGTATGGAAGGGCAATATGTTTGGTCAATATTATACGTCCTACAAAAATTTCCTGTTTCCCCTGGGATTTAAACCCTTGACCTCTTGCATCCTGTTCCAATGTCCAGCTATGGCAAGCCACCGAGTATGGCCTGCCATGGCAGCACTTTCGTGCCCATCCGTATCCCCGGTCTATGACGTATTTGGACTTAGGCGAATTTCTTGATTTTTGCTTGTTGGATTTTGTTGGACTGTGACGTGTTAGGGTTAAAAATGCTCTGATGCCATTTTTGATCTCCAGATTATTTTGGTAAAATTTGAAGCGTTTTTGTTAATTTGCTTCTGATTCTGGAAATACAAAATTCGGGTGTCAGTGATAGGGGGCATTATTACTTCAGCATCCAGAATCTTGAAAATTTTGCCTTAATGGTGTACTTTTATCATCATTTTGTGTTTAAAAAAGAGATCATAATCAATTGAAAAAAGGCAGTGTTGAAGCAACCGGTTGTTTTATTATTGGTTTTCGGTTGTTTTTAGGAAGCCATTTTGTACAGTAAGTCAATGGGAAGCTATTTCGTGGTGTGGTGCCATATATGGGAACCGTCAAGCTGATTGTATCTTCAGGAGGCGCTTGGTTCAGAGACCCTTAAAATAGAGTCACTTCTAAAAAATGACTTCTTTGATCAGGAAGAAAACTGCAAAATTTGGTATGCCTTGTAAAGCATGAAGAACTGGACAAAAATTAGAATTGTAGAATTGCAGGGAGTGTTTTTGTCAGCAATATCTCATTTATTAAAGGGACTGGCCTAGATTTTACTTTAATTGATAGAACATGTTTGTAGTAATATAACCTACAAGTAGTTTTCCATGATTTTGAGGAGTATTGGAGAAAATTGCAATTCTTTACCTTCTTTAAGTTTTTTTTTCGCCGGGGCAAAAAACTGGTATGAAAACAGTGTTTCTAGTTCGAAAACTTAAAAATCTTGTTTCTACCCCTGTGATGGCCAAACAAAATTATTTTTGATGAAATTGTTTCTCTTTAACATGTATTAAATTATATCTAAAAGCTTTGTTTGATCCTTTATCTGTTAAATCCATCCGAGGTACACAGGATAGGAAACAAAGGATAGTCACACCACCATCAAAGAATGATATATTGCAAATGAGTTCTCTCTCAATTTGTGCCATTTGTGTCTAATTTGTTGCACTCTTTTGGATTTTAATATACTTTTAAGCTTTATTAAGAGCATTTCCTGAAGTTTTTTTTATTGTAGGTGGAATCTAGGCTAGTCCCTTTAAGGTCTGTGCTTTTATGGATGGGTTACGATGCATTCAGATTCCACTTATCTGATCATTTCAAACCAGCCATAAAGTCGGCCTCTGCTAAGGCCAAATAAAAAAACAAGTTTGTTTCTGGTAACACGCGCGCGTTTCTGTTTAGTTACATATTTCCCGCATATTTTTTTTT
>JXSR01S074642.1:77755-93274 GCA_000969725.1 Ophiothrix spiculata | reverse complement strand
AAGTTTTTTTTTTCTCCAGCCTGGCAGGGAAAGGTTTTTCTTTTTAGTGTCTGATGAGGCAAAGTTTTTTTTATTTTTAGTTGTAGATGGGGCAAGTTTTCATTCCCCAGTGGGTCAAGTTTTTTTTTTTCTCCTGTGTGTGGGTCAAGGTTTTTTTTTTCACCTTTGGGATGGTCAAGTTTTTTTTTCAAAAAACTTCCTGCTCCCCCCCTTGAAGTCTAATGGTGCGTCCCTTAATCTATGGTAACCACTGTTTCACTCCCAGGGTGGGGCACTCACATATGTGGGCAGGATATATATGTCCGGCGGTCAAGACCCTCTTTTTTCGGCTGTCAGGCCCACAAGATCCTCATTTTCAGTGTGATTCACTTCTTTTGACTCCATTTTTGAGGAAAACTACAAACTTTTAGCTCCAACTGCAAAAATCACCCGGAAATGCAAAAAAAATCAGCTCAGGAGGCTATATTTGGCCAAAATTTCAGTTCACTAGACCCCCAAAATTGGTTTAAAAGGTCCATTTTTTAGAGAAAATCAGCGCCTGACATACCTACTACTTTCAAAGTTGAGTGCCCCCCGTGGTTTCACTCTTTTTTTTTTCTGCAAATTACTGTGTTGTCCATCTTTTCATCTGATGAAATCTCATCCTCACAGTCCTGGGGCCTATTTCCCTAACGTCTCAATCCATCGCAAATGCTCAACTTCATCGCAAAAGCGAGAGATCATTGCACATTTGTGATGGATATTTCCCAAACTGATTTCACAAAGATTTTGCGACAAATAAAAACCCATCGGAAAGCATTTTATGATGATTTTGTTTGCGATGAATATCTTGAGTGCTTCTGAGCATCTGCAAAGAAAACATGGCAAATGGAAGTCATGATTTTATTTTGCACTATGATTGGACAAGATCATCACAAAGTTTGCAATAGGCTCGTCCGTGAAGATTAATAGTGAAAAGATGTTAGTGGAATGGAAAAGTCATTGCGATGTATTCTAGTTTCTGCAATCATGGCTAAAAATAGTGTTAATGAAATAGGCCCCTGATTTCTTAGTGTACTCCTTTGGTCATCAGCAACATATGAACTTCAATTCACCTTGGTTTTATATTAAAACCTCATCAAATCTCCTGAATCAATCCTGTAAGGCATTGACTTTTCTCTCCCTTTACTAAGCTGGCAGTCATTGTTGCTGTTATTGTATTCATCAGGGAGCGAGAGAAGGGTCTGAAAGGGGGTGGGGGCACTTGAATATAAACATTTCAGATATACCCAAGATTAACAATTAACAATAGGTATGCTGAAGAAATATGCATGAGAAAGGAGTCATTTGGTGTGTGCAGGAGTTATAGTGCAAATTTCTTTGTTTACATGGCAAAATTGTCTTTCATGTATTTCATTTTTGCTATTCCTGTATTTTTAGTTCTTAGTATTAGAGGTGGGCTATTTTGTGAGCCTTTATATCCGCTTACCAGGCTTCTCCATATGTTAATTTAATTGAGTGCTATTTTGATGCTATGTTGTATGGAAATAAATGAACTAGAACTTGAATTACTATTAACTCTTAGAGCGAATTACTATTAACTCTTAGAGCGCTGATGGCAAAAATTTTGTGTTTGCATTGATAGCTGCTTTTTGTTAAATTTGATTGTTTCTCTGAATGACACATTTTTCTGAAGATTTACTATATCTATACATGAACTACTTGCAGAATTGATAAGTTTATTCATGAGAAGCAATAAAAGTTTTGAAAAATATGGATGTTTTTGTGATTGGTTATACATTTAAAATTGACATTTCAAAAATGTTGCTATAAGGCAGCTATTAATGAAATCATACGATTGGTGCAATTTGCATTGCAAATTGATGAAACAAAACAGATATTATACTTTAATTAAAATTAAATCAAAAAAGGTCATTGAATATGAACAGAAGTGGAAAAACAGGATCACTAGGTATGAGATTTGTGTCAAAAAGGGGTGTATTGCTAGACGGATGATGTTGGCGATTATGGCAGCGCCCCTACCCCCTCAGAAGAAGAGCTTTCATCATGGAGATAATGATAGCCATGTGAGTGCCCTCTGATTTAGGGTGGCAACGTCATATTAAGGAACATCTTGTACACATTTGGTATGGTCTGCCCCAGAGGCTTTGAGAGTACGCTATGTATCAGAAAGCTAAATCATGCTTAAAGGTGTAGGTTCCGATCAAATTCTCATCCCCCTGGGCTCAACTGGAAGTAGTGTATTTTTTGATGACAAATGAAAGCCCAGATTTTTCTGATTATGAATCCAAAATTTCACCTCCAAATTCTTTTTAGTTTCGTAGATATAGCACAAAATGTAAAATTAATTGGTATACCTATTTTCCATTTCTTTTGTATTTACATAACAGCCTCATCCCCAGGGTTGCATACTTTCTTTTGCCTCTCAAGAGAAAACAAGACACAACGTACAGTTGAAACCTTGCAAAATGCATTTCAGAAGTCAAGGTCAATCAGTTAAAAGTAAATTATACACGTCCTAAAATAGGAACCTACACCTTTAAGCGATGAAAAAAATGTTACGGGCGGGCGGGCAGACTTCTCAAGTAGGGTCGGTCGTTCGGGCGAATTTTATTCTAATTTTTTTTTTTGCCTAAAATAACCTCAAAATTCTAAAAAATCGGGAGAAAAACATATTTTTTATACAAAGAAATCTTCTCTCTAAAAATTTAACCAAAATTGTAGAACTAGTACCGTTCCCACAGACCGCCCCTCCCACGGACCCAGCAATGAGCCCAGCCAGCGCGCGTAGCGCGCTGGCTGGGGGGAGGGTAGTGGACAGCTCTGAGCAAGAGCTACCAAAATTGTTGAATTTTGGCCAAAAAACGGCTGATTTTACATGATTTTAGTAAAACTAAAAAAAACACCTTCAAAAATGCAAATTTAGGGTCGGTCGGGCCCGTAAAAAAGGGTTTTTATTATCGTCGCCTTATGGATCCCTATCAGATCCTACCAGCAGGGTGCCCCCTATCCCCTTTGAATTTGGTTTTCTTGATTGACTGCATTTTGCTATTGCTTTTGCACTGTAACTCAGCAACGGATAATTAAATTCAAATAAAAGTATGCATTTCTAGAAGAGGATTTGCATACTGAACATGATGGTCAGGTCATTTTTGGACCAAAATGTGAAATTTTGGCCTAAAGGTCCAAAAATCATGTTTTTGGTCAAAAGTTTTTTTGGGAAAGCTAACTAAACTTTGCTTTGGTAAAATTTTGAACTTTTTTACTTTTTATAACCTAGAAAGCAATATTTTTGGCAATATTTCAAAAAATAAGATAAAAATCAAAAATTTGACAAAATGCGTTTTCTAGATTCTATAAAATAAAATGGTTCACAATTTTACCAAAGCAAAATTTAGTTAGCTTTCCCGTAAAAATTTGGGCCCAGAAACATGATTTTTGGACCCTAGGTCCAAAATTACAAATTTTTGTCCGAAAATGACCTGACCATCATGTTCAGTATGCAAATTCGCTTCTAGAAATGTATACTTTATTTTTTAATTATCCGTTGCTGAGTTACAGGGCAAGAACCATTTCTGAAAAAAAAAAGGGTTGACAGGTGTGATGCAGTTGCAATTATTATATAATAAAGTTTATCACTACTAAGAGCACTTTTGTTTTTATATGAATGAAGGTAAAAATATGATTTTCGTAATATACTAAATATTAATGTGGCAATAGAAAGATATGTAAAATGCATCCTAAATTTGCGTTTTAGATTCCCTTAATCTAGTAGCGTTTAATAAGTTGTGTCCTACACCGCCAGCTTCAGTCTAACTAAATCCTTAGTGAAAATTACTCACTTTACACAGTATTGTAATATTGCTGTAAAACAAGAAATATTTGCGGAAAGAAAATTTTGCGAATTTCAGAATCTAGGGTTTTTGGCGGTATTTTAATTTCACTAATTGCATCAGCATGCCATTGAAATCTTTGTACATTATTAATTTTAGCGGCAAATTAATTTTAGGTGTATTAGTGAAATTAGCGAAATTAAATAGCAAATATTTCTTGTTTTACAGAATTGCTTTATGCTGTATTGGACAATTTCTACATCCCTTTTCTCAAAATATTTTGAAAAGTCAAAATAAGTTTTGGGATGTCAAACCGAAGTATTTGGTCAAACTATGTTGTTCTGGTTTTTTTGGCTTCTGATACCACTTTAGTCTGCATTGTCATAATCTGCCCCAGGGTATGCTAAATAAGTGACCCCTCATTATTTATAGCAGATGTGTACCGGAATATGCATATGAGAGCACCCCCAGGGTTGATGACTAACTGAATTCTGCATGCTTGCTCATCTTGCCTCAACTGGACTGAACATCCCAGATCATAATTGAGTGACACAGTATGAAAATGGGCTATGTCTTTAAGACATATCTCACAAAATTTCGTTCAAGTATGATATATATGACCCGCCATATTGAAAGGTGCCTAAAGGGTCCCACAATTTAAAATTCGTATTTTGGTCTCATCTGATGGCTATGATTTTTAAATGACACCTTGGGTTTGGTTATTGGATGTTAAGTTGCAGTGTTATATCCAAATTGGTAAAAAGCATCGCCAGGCTGATTCGGAAAACTATAGTTCTGAGAAAATCAAGTTTCAAGTTTTTGTACTAAGTAAACCTTGAATGGAGAGAGGATTTTTATTTTGGTTTTTAACACATTTGTTCGTGTTTTGGGTGGTTGAAGCCAATAAATATGAAAAAAATACACTTTAAAGGTGAAGGTTTTGATGAAATTAGAAATTTGACCTTGGAGTTGGACATGATTTTTGACTATGCTCAGCTTCAATGGTCCTTATCACTTACTTTATATGGCGGGTCAGATATTCATAACTGAATCACCTGGTCAAATCACTGACTCAGTGGTGCATTGATATGGGTGTATGGGCCAGGTTCCCTGATCACTTGACCACTTCTTCAATTTTTATAAAATCTCCTCAGAAATCTGCAAGTAAAAAATGGTGGATTTTCACCTGGATTCGAGCCCATAACCTCCAGCTTCCCCATCAAATTATCACTATGTCAAGCCACTGAGCAGGGGCTGCCATGGCAGCGATTTCGTGATCATAGCTAACTTGGGTCTATGATGTATTTGGACTAAGGCACATTTTTTAACTTGGTGGAATAGGGTATCGTGAGATTTATTGGGGTTAGGGTTAATAGATTTTTTGTATAAGTTTTGTAAGTGTTATCATGGTATGCTTTACTAAAGATGTCTTATTTGTAGACGGTTTTGTACAGAAGCAAGACTTACCCCAACTCCAACTCGCTGTGACAGCAGGACACTGCCAATAAAAATCAAAATGCGGCATAGACCGTTTTTGCACTGAGCAACTCAATTTCTATGCCACTGAAGTGCTAAGTAACCATTGTATTTGAACTTGAAATGAACTCCCCAGTTTGCCCTATCCTCTTCAAGTCTTATGAATATTCATCATCAGGGTTAATCAATAAAGCAAACAAATTATGACAGATTCCCTGAAAAGAAAAAGCTATTTTGAAAATAAGGACATCTATAATGAAGTGTGTTGCTGTCAGTAGAGGTCATTAGAAAAAGAATAATAATTATGATTAAACCATGACCCAGTTTTGATAAACTGAATTATCATTCCTTTTAAGTTGATTGGAATATGTCATAATAACCACAGTACATACACAGCCAATTTCCGAGTGCAGTCATGGTGTAGAGACAAGACTGTTACTACAGTGACTCCACATTGCAGTTGAACAGCCAATTTCCGAGCCATAACTATGTAGTGACAACGCAGTATAGAACTGGACAGCCAATTTCCGAGTGTCATCACGGTGTAGGGGCAGGACCATGACTATGTAGTGACTTACCTGCAATATGCAGAGATCAAGGAAGTTATAGGGGGGAACAAGGATTCTCCGCCATTTTGATTTCATCGCCGTGTAAATCCTATGGGACGGCAGCCATCTTGGATTGTCGCTCATGGAGGGCGAGTTTTTGTACCTCCGGCATTTTACGGCTCCGCGTGCAACACTTCTAGAGTCTTCGCAATGGATTAGCGGGAAAATTGGCGTACTTTAATCAGAGCAAGTCGCAATCCACGCTACATGAAACGCAGACACGGTTTGCGCGTGAAACAAAATGCACACGCTGTACAGGGTTCGTACGGTCCTTGAGAGTCCTTGAAAATCCTTGAATTTGAAAACACCTTTTCAAGGCCTTGAAAGTCTTGGAAATTTGCACAGAGTCCTTGAAAGTCCTACAAAATTGATAATTTATGGCTAACTGATCCCAAATTCAGGAGTGGATTGATGTCGGCAGGAACAAGAGTTCAGCATACTGCAAATTATGCTGTGGTAAGTCCTTGAAAATCATGCTTTTGGACCTTGAAAGTCATTGAAAAATCCTTGAATTTTAAAGGCTCCAAGGTGTACGAACCCTGGCTGTATATGCGTCAGGTTATGATTTACGCGATCTGCCTGGATATCTGGTACAATAACTCAGCTCCATGAGCGACACAAGATGTTGGAGAAACCGTGTTCCCCCCTATAACTTCCTTGGCAGAGATAGACAGCTACACAATGGTACCATTTCATTTCAGCCAAAATTGAGATACAAGGTTTTCGTCATTTAAGCGAAGCAGCGCAGCGTAGACCCTACAAAAAAGTGATTTACAGGCACAATCCTCGCTTATACTTCTATAAATATAATACATCATTGCCACACCATCTAACGATCTACAAACCATGTGTTTTAAGTCCATCTGTGCTACCCAGGCTTGGTGCTACCAGGTAGCATTTTGTCTTACTACTTGTAATTTATAAATATGCATATATGGTTTATACCAGGTCTGGTTTATATGATTAGTGATATATAAGACTCAGGCGGTAATGGCTTTGATACCAATTTTCGTGCCATTTTCAGTGAACCGTTCGCTCTCATAGATATAGTGAGATTGCAGGTGAGTGATACGGCGCTTCAGCTATTTAAAAATAACGGTCTGTGGGCGACCCCCATATTATTTTCGCAAATATTTGAAAGAAAAAAACATCATTTTGTAGTAGGAAAATCCACGTACAAAGTTTCATCATTGAAGGGAGCATTTGTTACCATTTCTTGTTGTTTGGGGTTTACTGGGAATACAATGCGTAACTAGCAAGTGCCCGCATTGTGTTTTGCTTATAAGGCACAAATATTACGCTTAGATATCATGCACACATTTTGTCAAAATCTTCCCGGCACTGACCAACAACCCGATTCTGCAACGCTGGCATTTGTTAATCTGTGATCGTCTTTAACAGATAGAAGAGATTCATCAATGATAACAAATAATAATCCATCATGCCTAGCGCCTGGGATAAGTAGTGCTATGACGGCACTAGATAACATTCCATCGGAAACATCAGAAATTTTAAGTAACTCTTGTAGGTTGAAAAACATGGAATGATAAACATTCACCAAACCGATGTTAGGTTGACAAACTTGTAAAAATTTCCTGGGGGCCACTCAAGTATAATATTGCAGGCATAGCGTGACCACAGTTTTTCAAAACACTCCCAAAAGGGTGATTGTTTCTGACAGGGCGTAAAATTATTATTTTTTCCTCAGGAGCAAGTTTTTGAAGCTCAAAGTTTCCTCCGATCAGCTAGTATTGATTTTTTCTCATGAAGGCACAATTTCTTCTGTTGCTTCCTGCGGGCGGTGTTCCCCGTTCCCGCACAATTTAACAGCCTGGTTTCTGAAGCAAAAATATACCCTTTTCCCCCTATTCACACCCTAAATCAGGAATTTACAGTTACCTACTAGGGTTTTTAAAAAGTATCCCATATCTTGAAAATGGCTGCTTTTGATACCCTAAACGGTGTCACCTGATTCACCCTTCTGTCCTCAAAAACAACCCTAATTCACCTTTTTCTTGGTCACGCAATGCCTGCAGCATTATACTTGAGTGCCACCCCGGGGAAAAATTCTGCAAAAACACTTGTTGCGATGTTGTTTCATTCTGTCGTATATTTAGCAACTCTTAAAGTTTGAAATACTGTGTGAAAAGACATGAGTACCATATCAAATTATTGCCTTAATGCAGAGATGTCTGTTGCAACATTCATATAGGATGTCCCAGGACATTCTGAATTTTGTGAGAATGAAGTTGGCTTTAAATTTATATACTGTATACATTTATAAAACAAATTAACTTGAAAATCTGTCTTTTCAAAATGTGTAGTGAGGGCTGGACATTAGCACCTGCCTGACAGCCAGTGGCAGGTAACTTTGGTGTCGGGCGGGTAAGAATTGAAAGTTACCTGCCCGACATGGCAGATAAAATATTTTGTATATGTTGAGGCCATTTTGAGTGAACAAACCACATCTAAGGAAATGTGAATATTCACCAATAAAAATACCAATTTTCAAGAAAGGGAAACCTATCAATGTACCAAATTTCTCAAAATGTTGCATTTAATTTATACAAAATAGCAACCTTTTGCAAAAAACACAAATTTTTTGAGTGTTTGCGCCATTTGTCACAAATTTCGAAGTTTGAAGACTTTATGGATGTTCAGTTTTTAAAATTATTAAATTTTGGGCAGGTATATTTCTTGTCGGGCGAATAACTTTCGAAAGTTACCTGCCCGACTGGCTAGTACGTAAAAAAACACCAAATGTCCAGTCTGGTAGTGAATAATTAGCAGAAGTGATTATACATTGTTTGTTAGTTATAAGGTTTATAGGCATTGGCCATGATTTTCAAAATTTGAAAAAAAGTCTAGATAGCATAATTCTTAAAAAAATAAGTTTATTTAACCCCGTTTTACTCAAAGTATCACATTTGTGTTCTGTCCCCAACTTCTTGGCAATAGTTTTGATAAAATATCACTCTTGGAAAATTATAACAGACAGTTTTTCTTTTATTTTGAGTTTATCACTTCAAATAGAGCTCAAGTTGAATTATATTTGATTGAATTTGACCTGGTATAGAGCTGAATCAAAGCAACAGTGTCATTCAACTGCCAATTGGAATTACGGTTGCCGATAATCGTAAATTCAGAAATGGACAATTTTGTCTCTAATTTCAACATTTCTTTGTTTTTGAGGAAACAGTCACAGTGGCAAGTTTGTATTTTTGGCATGTTATTCTTTTAACACCTAAAACATTTTGATTTGTGGGAAAAAGTGATTTAAGAATCGATATGATGGGCGGTCTCTTTAAGAAGTCGGTTTCATTCAGTTTGCTTACACTTATTGTATTCTTGTGAAGACCAGAATACACATCCAAGATATATTTGTATGAAGAAATTTAATGAAATCATTAAGAATCACAAGACAAATCTAGACTTTTCTTGAAGTTACATAAAATAAAAAATAAAATGAAACACCGCACACTGGATTGTGAAAATGTCAAGGGACATGAGACAAACAATCAGTTTTTTAGCCTAATATATACATACATCACTTTTGATATATTACTTGCGCTTCATATTTTTGCCACCCTGTGTAATCTTGTGCATTAAAGGTGTGTGTTCCGATCACTTTCACTCACAAAATCAAATTGGAGATTTGATATCACATGAAAGCGCATATTTTTCTCATAACTCCTGCAAATTTTCACGCCTATATTATGTTTCGTTGAAGAGATATGGTAAAAATTGTGCTGAATTAATGGAATATTTTGTTAACAAAAATAAATATCCTATAGGTTTCTATGGGCCACTCTCAGACACATATTTTGCCTGTAGCAATAATTTGACTCAAGATATGAGAATTAAACTTTACTACGATTGCTTTATATAGGTGATGACTTCATTCAAATATGGAAAAGAGTATGTTAAATTTATCACCAGATCGGAATACCTACCTTTAACTGCCCATTAGACAAACACAATGTCACATTGAACTTGACATAACATGGAATCATCAACAATAACAAACATGCTGAGCAAATAAGTGTGTGAACTTTGTATTTTACTCAGGGTTTTGATGGAATGGTTATTTATCTGTTGTATTTATTTTGCCAATCATGTGAAAATAATTTTGAGAGGGGGGTTCAGCTGAATTCATGGTTACAACACAATGGGTCGTGTTTCCTACAATTTTCACTGCAAATGGCACCGCAAATGAATTCGCACACAACCGCAAAAGGAATGTGACAGCAGACACCATGAAAACGCAATGGAACGATCAGCTTTTCTGTACTGGGTTTGCGTTGACGCACGCAATTGTTGTTGCATTTTGATATTGATCTATTGGGACTGCTCTAAACTAACATCTGCACATGCTCAGTGTGTTTCATTTGCGTCGAGTAGGAAATCAGCTTGCCTCATATCTGGGGAAGCGGGGTTCGATTGCCGCACCCGGCACTTTATGTGCATTGTGCATTAAGTTTTCAGTCCATGCTCGCTTCCGCAGGTTTTTCTCCGGAAACTATGGTCTTCCTCCTGCATTAAAAACTGAATTTAAAAAATATCTTGGAGCCCTTTTAAAGAAAAGTGTCCTTAGAGTACTTGGTACAATGTACTAAGTTGGGTTTCTTTGGTGAGCGCCTAATCAAGATGATTTGAAATTAGGACTCCAGTTAAAATGCACGTCTCCAGGGAAAGGGGTCAACACACTATTTACAATTCTAAGATAAGAATGGAAAGGTATGGTCATTGTGTACAAGGCAGTTTGAAAATGTGTCTATCAGGAGACAAATCCTGCGTATCCGACATAAAATTGTTGCCCCTCCCCTTATTAGTTATGTATAGTGGTTAATAAAATGATGAATGTTTCATTGCACATTGCCCAACTTTATACTCACTTAATGTAGCATCCCGATCCTATGTCCACCTATGGCAAGCCACCGAGTATGGCCTGCCATGGCAGCCATTTCGTGGCCATTTATATCCCCTGTCTGTGATGTATTTGGAGTTAGGCAAATTTCTTGATTTTTGCTTGTTGGATTTTGTTGGACTGTAATATGTTAGGATTATGTAGCATGTCTACTATGCATTTTTAGCCCTTCATAACCCCAAGTAACTCCAAAATGCTTAAAAACTATCAAAGTCTGAATATGTCATACAAACATTTCCTGTTTCCTGTGGGATTCGAACCCCTGACATCTCGCATCCCAATCCAATGTCCACCTATGGCAAGCCACCGAGTATGGCCTGCCATGGCAGCCATTTCGTGGCCATTTATATCCCCTGTCTGTGATGTATTTGGACTTAGGCAAATTTCTTGTTTTTTGCTTGTTGTATTTTGTTGGGCTGTGACGTGTTAGGATTATGGTACCATGTCTACTATGCATTTTAGCCCTTCATAACCCCAAGTTACTCCCAAATGCTTAAAAACTATCAAAGTCTGAATATGTCATACAAACATTTCCTGTTTCCAGTGGGATTCGAACCCCTGACATCTGGCATCCCAATCCCATGTCCACCTATGGCAAGTCACCGAGTACGGCCTGCCATGACAACCATTTCATGCCCATATATATATCCCCCGTCTGTGATGTATTTGGACTTTCTTGATTTTTGCTTGTTGGATTATGTTGGACTGTGACTTGTTAGGGGTATTTTCATCAAGTTCTCTTTAGGCCTTAAATGCTGAGGTTGCCAACTTGTTATTTACCTTTTAAAACATAGGAAAGAGCTGGAAAGTCAGGTTCATTAAATACATTAGCTACTTTGTATTTTAACCAATATAAATGCTACCCACCGAAATAAAAATTCAACTTAACCAATAGCATTGGACTACGACTAGATTGTTTGTATGTCTTTATGCAGGCCAAGAGTTCAGGCAAATATCAGGGGTTCATGGGAAAAGAGTTAAGAGTGATTAACCAAATGAAGAGCTTGTTTCCAAAAGGGCCTTAACCCTAACGCCACCGAACCTCAAAAATCCCATTCTACAAAATCAAGAAAATCGCCTAAGTCCAAATACGTCATAGACCGGAGTCAGCTATGATCACGGAATCGCTGCCATGGCAGCGCCTGCTCAGTGGCTTGACATAGTGATAATGGGACTGGGAAGCGAGAGGCCCCGGGTTCGAATCAAGGTGAAAACCTGTGATTTTTGACCTTAAAATTTCTGAGGAGATAGTTTTTAAACGAAGAGGTGCTTAAAAGTGTTAGGGTTAGTAAAGCCTATATATGTGCCTAAACTAACCCGAACCCCACCGAACCTCACAAAATCCCATTCTACAAAATCAAGAAAATCGCCTAAGTCCAAATACGTCATAGACCGGACTCAGCTATGATCACGGAATCGATGCCATGGCAGCGCCTGCTCAGTGGCTTGACATAGTGATAATCGGACTGGGAAGCGAGAGGTCCCGGGTTCGAATCCAGGTGAAAACCTGTGATTTTTGACCTTAAAATTTCCGAGGAGATAGTTTTTAAACGAAGAGGTTGATGTTAGGGTTAGACCTCTTTTGGTCAAAATTGAGTTATTGGTGCCATAGTGTAGTACGAAAGTAATAGTTTAATGGAACCAAGCCATTTTTCCCAAAAGTTGCTTTTACTGAGTCTATCAGTACAAAAAAATCTGTATTTGTTTCCAAAAGGGCCTAAATCCACCACAGTTTGTTTCCAAAAGGGCCTAAATCCATTTTAGGGTGTAAACAAAGGTCTCAATAAAAATAGGCAATAAAGTTTCGATTTCCATAAGTGATGTCACTGTAGTGAGAGGACCTATCCCTAACTTGTAAAGCAGTAAAAACTCAAAAATAAATTAAAAATTACAAGAAATTATCCGTTTGCTGATTTTCAGATTGATTTAGGCTCTTTTGGAAATAAACTCTAAATGAAGAGATCATACCAAAAAAGGACATAAATCAACTTTGGGTAAAAAATTAGTTGTTAGTGTCATAGTGTAGTACTATAATAGTAGTAGTTTCATGGAACCAAACTATTTTTCCCAGAAATTGCTTTCATTGAGCTTACCAGTGCACAAAAATCTTAGTTTGTTTCCAAAAGGACCTAAATCCATAGTTTATTTCCAAAAGGGCCTAAATCCACTGCCTAGTGAAATTAAAGCATTAAATAAAAAACAAACAATGAAGTTTTGATTTCCTTGAGTGTTGTCACTTTAGTTAGAGGACCAATTCCTAAAATGTAAAGCAGCAAAAACTGGGAAAAAGTAATTTTGCACAACAAGAAAAAACTTTTTGATGGTTTTCTCAAAAAGTACTCAGATGGATTTAGGCCCTTTTGGAAACAAACTCTTCAAATATATTTTAAGAAAAATGAGAACTTCTAGCATTGCCTCCTGCCCTTTTAATGGACATTTCTTGTTACGACTCGAGTGTAGTATTGTCAATGCTGCGTCAACTGTGTTGTAATACTGCTACATTTATAGTGGGACAAGTCCTGGACAACCAGATAAATTTGAAGTTACATAATGTATAAAAGCAGAAGCATGATTCAATACATAATATGGCAAGACCTCGCCCATATCTTTATGCTATAAAACCAGTCCAAAGACCAGCCGTTATTTATTATAATCTAATAAAACCCTGTTTCGATTTCCATATTGTAAGCTTATTTGAATGCAAAGTAGCAGTGTGCGATCTAATTATGGGAGGTTTACAAGGATGCTAATCAGCTGACCCAATCTTAGGCCAAAAAAAATAAATTGTTATGTTGTCCTCAGCGACCAACCCTATTCAAAAATTTAAAAAAAAAATATTATGGTAGGGAAAGAACCCAATTTTGCTCAGATTGGGTGTATTTTGAGAAAATATTGTGAAAATAGTGGAAAATGCACCCAAATTTGGTACTTAATAGGTGCTTAAAAATTATTACAAAAAAAATATTTTCCAACCGACCGACTCAATTTTTTGGAAATCCCAATTGAGGGCAACACAACAATTAATTTTTTTTGGCCTTATGGTTGCTTCCAATCTGGGTTTCTTTAGAGATTATTTCTCATCATTTTTGTTTCTTTAGAGAGATTAATTTTTTCATCATCATCTGGTTTCATGGAAATGGTGAGTCACTGAGACTCACTCTCTTTTGGATGTGCATTTTGGGTCAGAGCAGTCTTAGTTAAAGATCCTCGGTAATGTCCATGGACCAATGAGCGCTAAAGGTGCAAGTTATTTGAGCAAGCGCCAAAGGCGGTTTCCATCAATTTTGGATGCCTAATTTCCGTGCACATATCACACATTATTAAAAACAATTTTGTAATTTTAAAGCAATTTGAACTTGAAAAAGGACTATTTTCTGTTTGAGTCCAAGGGTGTTACCTCAATGACCCCCATTTTGAAATCTTTAAACCTGGATGGCCCCATTTTATTGATGATGTGTGCCGAATGACCCCCTATTTTTTGTGTGCAGATTTGTACTGGATAGTTGGAGGCACACCCTGTCACTTTAGATAATGAGTGCCCCCTCCTGCTGGAATGAGAGAGGTCCTGGGCATAAATCCAGGGAAAAAATACACCATTTTTGACATGTAGATTTTTGAGGAGATAAAGTGGCCAAATGTTTGGTTTAGGGAAAAGATTAATGTCTTGCTATGTCAAATAATAAAAAGTTTTCAGGGAAAAAAAAAAGAAAAGTCCTACCCAATATTTCTTCAAATTTGAAAGAATTCCCAGAATTTTACCTAACAATGTTGAATTTTCTCAAATCATAACATTTGTCATTGTCTAATCACTGACTGACACCCATCATCCAAAAGAAGAGAAGATACCGTGTGTATCCCATCATGCATTGCTTCCTATGGGAAATTTTGTACAGGAAGTCATGTGAGTAGTTAGTAATGAAACATACCCAAAATGCAAGATTACAACAATTAACTTTGATTTATGGGCATTTCATCACTAACTACTCACATAATTTCCGATACAAACAATCCCATAAGAAGCAATGCATGATGGGATACTCACAATATCTCTTCTTATCCAAAAGTGCATTGAATTTGCTGCGACTCCTCTGTGCAAGAAGCGTGTTTTAATTCGGATTGATCCAGTACACATGCATGCCATGCAATGGAGGTCTGTATGATGTATGGCGGTATTTCATTGATTTATTCACGATGTAGCGAGAAAACATTGTCGTAAATGACCTTGTAATGTGGTGCAGCCTAGCTGCTAAATACAAATGGAGAGATAAGGGAATTACCAGGGGGGTAGTATTGGGTAAATGGTATATGCTGCTGAGTTGGGTCAATTTCTTCACGCAGGAGCCCAGGGGGTGGGGGGTACTTAGTACAAAAGTGATCACGGGGATGGTTGCAAACTTGGGTAGCAAAATCAGGCTGTCTGCTATACCAATGGGTCCTTTTTCTTTTCAAAATGTGGTATTTTGATGGGTCTGTTTTTCAAAATTTTCTAAAATTTGCGCCAAATTTTTAAAAATTTCAAACAAAAATCAAGAAATTTATGCCAAATTAGAGTAAATTTTCGGAGAAAATTTCAATTTTTGCATAACTTTTGACTCAAAATTTGGGGAATTTGGTATATGGATGGGTCCCTTTTTCTTAAAAATTGGTATATGCATGGGTGGTACTTCCAATTTCC
>JXSR01S074642.1:33786-48600 GCA_000969725.1 Ophiothrix spiculata | reverse complement strand
GGATGCTCAAAGTAGACTTCAGAAAAGCATGATTTTGTAACCTATCTCTATACCTTTTTTCTAGAAAAAGCACCCAATTTTTGGGAAAAAATTTCCAAATTTTGCAAATTGGACTCATTACCAAATTTTGCAAATGGGCTCATTGGGTCTGTGATGAAAACCCATCCATCAATATACTAAAAATTACGAAAATGCACCCAAACCCTTTGAGCACCCCCCTATACCATTTGTCAGTAAGACACCCCCCAGGACAGTATGTTGAGTCCACTCCAACCTTATCACTGATTTAAATGGCGATGTTTTGTTTTTCACATTCAAGTGTTATATAAATATAATACTCACCCCTAAAAGGGGGAATTTGCGACAGAACACTTTTCAAGATACAGGGGAAAAAAGGCAGCAAAAAATAATGAAAATAATTAGAATTTCCAGCAGATTTTCTGTTGTAAAATTTGATCACCTTGATCAATTTCAACAAGTAAAGTGTCATTTTGAAGCTTAGAAAATACTGCAACAGATGAAATGATAAAATCAAAATTGATATCATCTGCAAAGTCCCCCATTTTGGGTGAGCCATCACATATGATGACCTTGTATTCAGATGATGTGAATTAATATGATTTTTTTAAAATGGCCAATGGGCATTTAAGTCAACTTACAACTTTGTAGGTCATTATTCGTTTTTAAAATTGCTAATGCCCAAGATGAGTATACAATATTGATCTGTTTTTCTCCACCCTAGCTACTGTATGGGGACTCACTGTTTCAAAATTACGCCAAAAATTTGATGATAGGTGACGCCATCCTAATGGAATTTCTGTAATTCTATCCATGTGCAATATATATGTATCAATCAAGCTATCTATGTAATTTGCAGATTTATCAAGGAGAACCATACAATTTATACCAACTTCATGTAAAGTGCTAGATCACCATAAATCAGTTTCAGAGGATGATTTAAGACCCACAATACATAGTAACAGCTCAGTGGGCATGAATGAACTAATGGAATGTTCAGCAAGGTCAAATTAACACTGATGTGTATTATATGGGAAAGATGTGAAATTTCACACTAAATTAAACTGTATTATACATGTCAAAACTTTAAGCGACCAGAGATTTGTTTAAATATTCATAAAGCTAATAGTATGACTTTCTAAAAGTAATTTTAATTAAATGGTCGCTTACCTAATAAACAAGCTGTGCTAGGTTGAAAACATGCATTTCACTCTGTAATGTCAATGTGAAATTGCTCTCACTGTGGGTTGTTTTGAGCTATTGATTTCAAATTTTGAATGGAATTGAGGACCCTAGAACTAAAAGGGGGTTAAGTCACAAAATCTTGAAAATTGAGTTGTGTCATTTTCCTGCTACAGAATTGTCATTTCTACATTCTGTACAAGTTTTGTAGTAATTTGATGATCAGAGCATGCGTAAGAGTCACTGCAAGATACAGCAATACCATTCAAGACAACACAAATGATATGATGTTTGTGCCATTTTCTCAGTTTGTACTCAATGTGACTTAACCCCCGTCTGGTTCTAGGGTCCTCAATTTTGAATGGAATTATGGGAAGTACTTAAAACACCATCTGGATCAGTTTGGTGCACTATTTGTAAACAGTTGTTTCTGTGTTGGCTGTCGTATGCTACATTTGGAACCATCACACAAAATCACCGGGACAACGATTTTAGTTTATGTTATCATGATTTTGTGTTATCCAATTGAATTCACATAGAAAATTCACACTTGGGACCATACAACCATGTTGTTTTATCAGGGTTTTTGTGTTAACAGATTTAAGGCAGTTTTGTAGTTCGCAATTAAGGAATTTTATCAACATTAGCCAAATTGTAGTAAGATTATTCGGTTTTGTAACAAAACCTCTTGTGCCCGTGTTAATCATGTTAAAAAAAGGCAAGCAGGTATCGCATGAACACTGTAATCCATGCTTTGTTTTCCAATGGCTAGAGGGACATCTTTGGTTTTCTTGATCATTTCTACACTTCAGCAGGAAATTGTATTGCGGAAAATCATTGAATTAAGTATTTATAACTGAGATTTATAACCACTCACAGAAAATCACAGAATTTGGTGTTATATAAATCACAAAAACTTGCCACCATAGTATATACACCCTTCTAGCATAGTAGTAGATTGAAGTGTTTTATGGAAGTATCTGCTATGCTTTTTCAGGTTGCCTAGCACAGAAACGGTGTTGGACACGAGTGAGCTGATATCAGCGGTGGTGGACACAATTTCAAAGTATTTATCCCGGGCTTTTAGCGTATTTTTTAGCGTACTGTATCTTGCGCTTTAATAAAACGTGACCTTACACGTGCGTCATTTTTGTATTCACGCCTAAGACCATGCTAGTTACTCCTGACAGTGCAGGGCTCAAAGCGCACAGTGCTTAAGGGATTAGTCATTCCTAAAAAAATGCCAATATTTTGCTTAATATCTCAAAAAGCAAGTCGGTGACCATATTTTTTTATTACTTTTTTTTAAAGAACTATATAAGGACCAAAACATATGTGAAAAAGAGAGAAAAAATAGAGCCGTTTTTTAATTAAGTGTTTTTGTCTGTTTTATTTTGATTTTTCCATAGGGGTCAGTGGTAAAAAGTGGTAAAACATGGTGTTTTTTTAAGTCGGTGACCCCCCCCCCCTTTTATTTCAAAAATGTGATCAGCATATATGAAAACACCATATATCAAAAAATAAGAAAAATAAATAGAGGAAGGAATTCTATCTGTGCTAGGCCACCTTAATGGTATATTCTGCTTGTTGGCTTTCTTCAATGATTCTGGAGTAAATGCAATATTACTTAAATATTTTATATCATTTTAAGATGTCACTTTATTTAATCATACACCAATATGTTTTAAGGTTTTAAATATCCAACATTTTAATTCACCATGATTTATGGATTTGTCAAGGAATAGGTTTTAGATAGACAGATTTATAAAACTTGTTTGACACCAAACATCTTATACAGGGGCGTCGGAAGGGGGGGAAAAAGTGGTGCGGCCTGTGGCCCTTTAGTGATCAAAAATAAGAATACAACTAAGCCCCACAAGACAGTAGTTACTAAAAACAAATTTGTACAGTGCTATGTTGTGGTTATTTATGCTGGGACTATAATAAAATGCATCAAACTAAATCAAATTTATTCATTTTTTATTTTTCTGGCTGAAAAGTGGTGCGGCAAAAGCCCACACGGTTCCGACGCCCCTGATCTTATATGTTAAAATGTATAATCAATGTGAAAGCCCCTCATATAATTTTTCATTTTTATAACCAAATTTTATATTGTAAAATGAACGCCTTCGGGAACAATGTTAGGGTCACAAGAACAATGACATTCCATGTATGTCGGTATATACCTGTATGTTGCTTTATTTATGACGTAAGAAATTAACTTGGTGCAATATAATTGGGCAATTTACGTGGGTATATGTAATGAGCTTTAAACAGATTATAGTCAAGGTTGCCAACGCCGCGGTTTACTCGCCCAATTGGGCTACTTTGAATTTGCTTGCCGCGGGTAAAAATTGTCTTGGACGGGTGACCTAAAATTGGTCTACTTTTGCCACCATCTGCCCGCGGCAGCTTTATTTTGCAATATGTTGTTCATTCAGAGAGATTTTTAACCTTTAACACATCGTAAAGCAATTTGATCATCAACTAATTGGATTATTTCTTCCCTAATTGGATTAAGACATCATTGGGAAGATCAATATTGATTATCCGAAACTTCCGTTAGAGCTCGCAAGTGGATATTATTGATTGCTTTCATGTCTAATTAGCCTTGTTTTTGCTATAGATCCACTTCAAAGCATCCAAAATATGATAATTGGTTACATTTTGACTGCTCAAAAATTGGGCTTCTTTGATAGTGTCTGCCGCGGGTAAAAAATGTAATTTGCCGCGGTTTGAAGCTTTGAGTTTTTGGCAACACTGATTATAGTTTGCATACTGCTGGTCTTCAAACAAGATTCCTGATTGGTTGATCTGCTGGTCATCAAACAAGATTCCTGATTGGTTGATTTGCAGCAACAATTAGATCAAGTATGGCACTACATGATGCACCGTAATTGGTCATGATGCATCACGCGATACCATACTTGATCTTGTTACGAGTGCTGACATCCCTCAACGGCAAAAATATGTTATTATAGGAATGGTCTAGTGGCAAGCTCAAAACAAATCATTAGATATATAGCAGGACTAATCAGCCAATCGCTTTTGTTTATTTGACCAATCACAAACTTCAACAGAAGTTTTTAAGTGCAGATATCCCGCAGAAGCGAAAATATGCCAATTATAGAATTGGCTATAGAAGAATATCAAAACGTGACACCAAATGCGAGGTGAGAAAAGCTGAACCTATAAGTCTCGAAGTATGCAACAAGAAATCAGACTCTGTTACGAGATCCATAGCATATCCCTTGTATTTTACAACATTGTGAACTGATGGTTTTGTATTGTGTAAGAGACTACTAATGATTGATTAGGATTGATCAAGGCCAAATCACTGCGTATTAATATTTTTTTTACACGGATTGTTCATGATTTTGGTATTATTTTGGACTAATTTTGTTGCTTAACACATGGCCAAACAGGGTCATAAATTTATTTGAATATTCAGCAAGATTTGGAATGTTGTAATGATTCGAGAAATACGCACTATTTTACTTTCCTGTATGGTCATATTGGTTTATGTGCGTTAATAGGCTGCTTGTTGCATACTTCAAGATTTACAGAGTATACATTGTGTTTCATTATTGTGGGCTGCCACTTTTTGAATGTGAATTCATTTGCAGTGAAATGATTACAAATACATCCAACAAAATGGAAGTGTTTTGAATATGAACTTGGTTTAAAACAACAATATATCATTTCATGTAAATCGTCATATGTGACCGTCTATCTCAGCCGTTAATGCAGCCTCTTGTCATTTTCACTTTTTCAAATATTTGCAAAGACCATGCTATAAGTATTGAAATGACACCTTAATGAACTTCACTTGATTTTCAGAAAGGTTGTCAGGGAGTGAAATGTATAACTAAGATAAACAGGTTCAAAGATCAGCAAGCCCTATATTTTCTGTTGATTGTCCTCAAAATATTTCATATGTCCAATCTTTTTCTTAAAATGAAACTTTGGCGCTGGTGTTTTGAATTGAGCACAAAGATTATAAATAAATTTTGGCAAATTACAACCTTCACAGATATTTTCATCTGTGGCGCAAAATGAAGTTTGCTGCATTTCCTGCTCGTTTGATATAAACGGTCACATAAGATGTTAAAATTTTGTCATCCAAAGTAAAGAAGCCGGTGAGACCAAAATGTGATAAAGAACCAAGTTCTTTGTAGAACAAAATGTAATGCAATAACAGATCCACTCTTGGAGTTCAATCTTTTGGTCCTCTAAGCTAATTTATTCCAGCATGCTATTAAATGCTTTTATAATGGTAGCTCCCCACTAAATGGACGTTACCCCCCCCCCCCCCCAAGTGGACGTCCCTTTCACGGTAATCGTATTTGAGACCGTCCATCCCAAACCAGCCGTAAATGCAGCCTTTTGTCATTTTCAGTTTTTAAAATATTTGCATAGACCATGTTTATAAGGATTAAAATGCCACCACAATGAACTACGCTCGATTTCCAGAAGTCAAGTAATGGTTTGTCAAAGGTTGTCAGGAAGTAAAAATGTATAACTAAATAAACGTGTTCAAGCAAGCCCTAGCCTATATTTTCTATTGATTGTCCACAAATATTCAGATATATTTCATATTTTTGATGGTTTTCTTGAACTGAAAACTTTGCTGATGTTTTGAAGTAAGCACAAGGATTGTGAATCTGTAAAAAATCAATTTCAGCAAATTACGACCTTGGCATGTATTTTCACCTGTAGCGCAAAATGAAGTTTGCTGCATTTATGGCTCGTTTGAGATATGGACGGTCACATTTAATAAAAACATGTTTGCTAGGATATGATATATAAAGAAAGAGGATAGTGTACATTACATAGTGTCAATTTCAAGCATTTATATACTTTGCGTTCATTAAGTATGTGCCAAACTGACCAAATTAGTTGGTCGTTGCCAACTTTAATGCATTTTGTATTATCGCACTGTATCACTAGACACGTTGCATAGTGTATGTTCTATTCTATGCGTACGGACGCACATTAAAATTTTGTGTGTAAGATAAGTGTCATTTTAAAAGGTTGGGTAAAAATGAATATAAAACTATACAATGGATGTTGTATTTTACTTCAGTTTCTTGTAAAACAAACAAAATGCTTGAGAAATTGGACAAAAATAATGCACCTTGGGCTGAATTTGCAGCTGTCCAGCTTGTTGGCTTTAGCTGGAACTTTGTCTTCAGCATGCAGTGCAATATCTTGTATAATTTCACTCATGTCCAGCCAGAGGAGGGTGGCTGTGGCAACTATTACATGGTTGCCGTTCAGTATCATAGACGATCACCGGCTGCGTCATGTGACTAATGTCCTATACTGCCTCTTGTAAGCCATTGGAAACATCATGGAAAAATACAACTTCCAGGATCGTGCGGGATGGCCGCTAAAATTATATTCCTAATTATTTAAAAATATGATAAAATCTATAATAAGTGGGGTTCACGCGTGGACCCCAGCGGACTTAGAGTAATATAATCATGTTAAATTTTGCGGGAAATTTTGTGACATTACTTTTTATAATTTATTTGATCAATTTAAAAAAAGGAGTGGTTGAATATTTTCAATGCATAGTTTGTGGCTCTGCCAATTGCTATACACATAAAATGTATCCCTAAATTTGTGTTTCAGAAATCCCTCAGCCTAAATCAAGAAAATTGTGTCCTATGCCGCCTGTGTCAAGCAAAACACGGTTAAGAGGGATGTACAATAAGTTTATAGCTCGAGGTAAAAGGAGATGAGCTATGCAGTTTTAAACAACCCTAACCGTACAAAACAACAAAATATCACTATCCCCCAAGTGAAGAAAATTCCAATGTCCAAATACCTCAAGATCAGAGTGAGTGATGATCACGAAATTGCTGCCATAGCAGCGCATGCTCAGTGGCTGGGCATAGTGACAATGGGATTTGGGTGTGAAAGGTCCCTGGTTCGAATCCAGGGCAGATATCCGCCATTATTTACTTGAAGATTTCTGATGAAAAGTGGAGTGTATGGTTATGGTTAATATGGCATGTAGATCAACTCACTGATAAATATTTGGAAAGTTTCAAGTACAGAATTTCATTTATTAATTCTCATCAATACTTTAAATATCTACTTTCGTTTTTGCTTTAAAGAAACATAAATCTATCCAGGTAGAGGTTTAGGAGAGTTTTTTTTTTTTAACAAAGACAACGGGTTTACACTTGGGAATGATTTCCTTTTCAACTATCATGAAAAGAATTTGAGTGCAGATTTCCAAAATGTTACAGAAGGATGAGGATTTGCAAGTTCTTGATATCATAATTGTTATTTTTTTACCAATTTTCAATGCTAAATTCTCAACTTTAGAAACCTCTAATTGGCAAGTGAAGTTTCTATGAAATACAAATGAAAGCAGATATTTACTTTTTTCCAAATATTCATTAAGGGGCGGCTTTAAAACTCAACTGGCAGTTGTCTGCCATTTCTGGGCAGTTCAACTGGCATAAACAAACCGCCCAGAACCGGCTGACAACCACCGGTTGAGTTTTGAAGCTGCCCCTAATCAAGTTGAAGGAGGTGAACGTGTCAAGAGATTATTTAATTTGCTTAAAAGTTTGTTTCTTTTTGAAAAAGGGTCATTGTGACAAAACTGTTGGGCAAATGTCAGTAGTCCAATTTTGATGGTTATTTGTATGTGATGTGTTTGAAGCACTCACAATGGTTGACAGGACCCATAAGTTTTATGCTGATTCTTCTTAAACTTAAATGTTCAGTGTTGATGGAAATTATGACAATTAGGCTGTAAGGGTTTTCCATTTTTTTTACCCTTTTGAAAATTCAAACATCTTCATAAAGTCCCCCAAATTAGACCAAAATTATGATTGGTAACTTGCAGCTAATTTTTATTGCAATATATTCAGTGGGCTGCTTTGGTTTCCCATCTCTAAATGAAGAATGGAGAAAGAAAGTGTGACATATTATATATCATTCATAAGCTGAGATTATAGAGAGTTAGAATATGTCATAAACTCAATTTTGTAATTTGCGAATTTCTTCTCATTTTGCCAGAGCACCCCTCATATTTTCTATGATCGTTAGCTCTTTTTATAGTAATTAAATCTCCTTTTGAGATCTTGCTAACATTAAACTCAATAGAAAAAAAATTATACTAAGTGAAAAATATGGAATAAAAATATTAATTTAGAAAGAAAAAATCACACTATGGTTTGAAACATCTGGAGAAAAATTCTGAATAAAAATGTCTACAAACTACAAAATTTGATGAGGTATAAATAGCGCTTATGTCTTATGGACTTGCAATCGAGAAACTCAGCTGAGAAACATAGGCGTTGGATGTGTCATTGCCTATGATTTAAACGTTGTATTACATAATTGCAAATAAAAGAACAAGCAATTATTACCAAACTATCAAAAAAAATATTATTCTATAAGACATAATTATATTTTTGAGAATGTTTGGAAGCAAAGCTTGGCAGCAAATTTTATATTAAAAAAAATTGTGCAAAATAATGTTTAGGAAAAGTTGTATTACATAATTGCAAATAAAAGAACAAACAATTATTACGTTTGGAAGCAAAGCTTGGCAGCAAATTTTATAAAACAAAAACAAAATTGTGCAAAATAATGTTTAGGAAATGTCACAAGATATACGTTTTGTGTATAAGACTTTGTTAATTACTTTAATTTTTTTTAAAAAATATGGTTATTCTGACTTTTCAAATGTACAATTCTGTAAGTATTTTCTTAAATTGATGATTCTGTTGACTTTTTCAAATTTGCAAGATAAAATCGTGGAAATTTTACTTCTTAATGCTGTTTTACAAAAAAATTGTGGCAGTGCAAAAATTGGTGATGATTGCGATGACAAAGTAACATTTGTTGTGGCTTAATATGAACAGGGAAAATATTGGTGTGCGATTTTAATTTGTAGATTTTACTTCTTATATCATGTGCAAAATTAGCATTTTGGCACTATTTACAAAAACATTGATGCTATGGTCACATAAGCCGCAACGCCGGTATGACATCAGTATGACTCTGGTGAATTATTGCTATGCCCGGTTGATTACTGGTCGGACGCCGGTGGTTATGGGACCATAACTGAAGACATCGTACTCATCTTAACCTCGCTGCAAGGTTATGTGACCAGGGTATCAGGTAGTGTCAAAAATCAGTGAGTATGAGGACTAGAAACATATTTTTGCATGGCCTAATGTACTAGGCCTAAAGGACAACCTTTGTGTAACATTTTACTCTATCTACTTCTCAAATCATGTGCAAAATTTTTAAAATCCTGATAGCATTTACTAATGTATACTTATAATTATTTAAAGAGAAATATGTAATATAACAGAAAGTTGTATAAATTATTGTACGATGTGTATAATTGTGTAGTATATTGTAGAATCTTGTTCAGTGATGTGGAAAGAGAATAAATCATGTCTATGGAACATGGTTAGATTACAATAACGAATTATGCTGCTTTCGATGATCCTGGTAGGAAATTGGACATTCATTTGGACACTTTGGCCCGTATTCCCATTCATTTGGACACTTTGACCCGTATTCCAGAAAGGTGTTTAGCCGTGGTTTAACTGAACTTCAACTGTCCAGGAATTGCAGCTTTCAAGTGGAACAGTTCTATGAGCCGTGCTGTTCAGGAGAATTAAAACCGCAGTTTAGCTAAATTCCTTTCTGGAATACGGGCCTTTATCTTCAGTCAAGTTGATCGGTATTGCCAGTCATGGTAATTGGGTTTAAGGAGGCATCTTCTTCACAATTCTTTTGTGTTCCCTCAAGCATGTCAAGTGTAGAGTCACGTTAAAATATGTAGCATTTAATGGATAAATGTTTGTATTCACATGGTTGAAATAATATCAAAATGAATGTCCAAACAATATCCAAATGAATATCCAATCTCCAATTTCCTCACAGGATCACTAGGCTCTTTTCTTCCCTTGTGTGATTTTGTCAATTCGTAGCATGGTCAAATTTAACCTCTTGTGACCCAGAAATAGTGAAATTCACCCGAATGCAGCTGAAGCTGTAATTTGATTTTTCCTAGTGTTGACCTTGGTCATGGTAAAATATTGGACAACATTATGAAATTTTGTTTGTGGGTCATTTACACTTCTGTGTTAGAAAATAACAGTCAATTACCAAACTTCGGGAAAATTTTGATCAAAACCTTCAGAAAAGTCAAAAATTTGAATTTTATTCTGTTTATTGATCTTGGGTATGAGGCTATTCTCTAAACGTATTTACTGATGCTTTATTTCAGGAAAGAGTCAAAGATTTGTTTGTAAAACATTCTTTAAACATCATAGATTGCAGATAAATCAAAAGAAATTTGGAGTTTGCATTAGATCTCCTGAGAAGGAAAATTGTTAAAATTCAACTATAGAGGGCAGTATTTATCGTTGTCGACAACGATAATTAGAATTAAAAGAATATCTAAATATTTTGATATAAAGGGTTTGAATTTGACAATGAAACTTCGCATGCTGTCATTATTACCGCTGATACCTCAAATGATGCAAAAATCTCAACATGCTTGGGGAAACGTTTGAGGATGATGCTGAACTTGTCCAATGTCCCTTTAAGAACTATAGTGTAAAACTGTAAAGGTGGTTTCTTAACATCTGGGATTTGACTGCTTATGAGGAATGTGTTGGCTACAATGTCCACAGACGGTGTACCAGACATACAAAAAGAACAAGAATTGCCTGTAATTCTAAATACGGATTTTTAAAAATAGGTTAGTTCACTATCACAGTTGCATGAACTTGTGCCAAAGTTTTAGGTTAAAAGATGCCTTTGAATTTTTATTATAGGTTGCCCTTTCATCTTTCCAATTATAATTGCATATTTATTGATTTTCACAGGCTGCCCTTTCTGTGTTTCTCATTAGCTGCATATTTTCTGACATTTCGTTACATTCCAAAGAACTTCTTGTTGCTCATACTAGTCAGCAAGTTGTTGCAGTGAATCTGTTTTACACTAGCTCCTGCTGTAAAGTATTTCAGCACAAATAAAAACGTTCAAAAACCTCATTTTTTATATTACGCGACTTAGAATCATCAAAGATTCATAGGTAACTTATCTATTCAATATGAATAAATCGATGTTTATTTTAATATTTGATCTTCCATTGCCATAAAAATGGCTGATTTCATGGACCATATACAAATACACCACAAGTACAAATCTCATTACTATGTAACTAATCAATTTTTCATAACCTCATTATTACTTTTTAACAGGATAGAATATTTTCAGGTTGTAAGTTTTAATATATATATATATATATATATCTCAATTTTTTTTATGTTCAGACAAAAGTAGTAATATGTATTACATGTCATATTTTCAAATGCAATGAACGCAATTCCGGATAGTTGGTTCGATAATTATACAATATAGAAAGCCTTTTGAGATATGGCTGAATAAAGGTTTTGTGCAGAAATACTTACGAGCGGCAGTGTAACCTCATCACTAAATATATGAAATGATTGAATTCCTGTAACAGGATTACAGGAAGTTAGCTTTTGCAATAGTAACAATTATCAGTAAACATTCAATATTTGAATATGATCCCTTCCTTAAAGTTTGTGTGAGTACCTTAACCCATTTTTCTATGCATTTGATTGGACTAGCAGTGAAAATTCCCATCTGGGTATTAAAAAAGTGTCTGAGTTTAATATTGTTTCTAAAATAGGGCGTAAAAATTTGAACTCTAGCTGAAATAACGCAAAGCCATAGTTTAGTACACAGATGTAAGTAGGAAGTGCAAGAAAAGGTACACATAAAACGCCTGACAATATGCATGTGGACTTTGGTCTGAAGTCAATTCAAAACACATCTAAGACTATGGTCACAATACATCGTACGAGCAGTTATGAACAGTGTATAGTCCGTCTAGTAGGATCACTGGCAGCGAGCTAAGCGAGCAGCGAGGGCATCGCTCGCTCCTAGACGGACTAAACACTGCTCGTAACTGCCCGTATGATGTTTTGTGACCATAGTCTTAGACACATCACCTCAAAACAACATTTAACTATTTTCCTAAAGAACTGGTTTATTACTATTATTTTTTTTCCTCATCAGACAATGTGTAATCGTTACCTTCTGCACCACAGAATGTTGATGATACTAGGGTGCTGGTGCAAACTTAAACACTTAAACAAAATTACCATGCAATTATTTTTATCCAAAATTGAGGGAAAACAAATTTATTTTATTTGTTGACATATATTCCGCCGGCCGCTGCTAATAAGGGGAAGAGTCCTTGAATTCTTCTTGGAAAAGTCCTTGAAAGTCCTTTAGTTTTGTAAGTGAAAAAGTGTACTAACCCTGTCTGTCTACACTTCATTTTTCGCATCGGGATTTCAAATGAAAGCACTACCAGACAGTGCAATTCCATAATTGGATTTTTTAAAGGATAATATTTCAGTCTGTTTTGGGGTCAGGACCCGGGGGTCAGTCGGAGGCTCTGCTCCAATTTTCCATAAATCAGATCAGAAATAAAAGCACAATTCCGGATTTCTGTCCCACCAAGCATACTTCACATACCCACAAAACAGATTTGCATGCCCATGGTTATACCACTGTAGCGTTACAAGATCAATACTGCATCATATTTGTAAAGTATATTACAAATTTGGCAAATTTTATACAAATATCAATTAAATCACACAATTTTTCTATAAGGCAAAAAAAAAAAAATTGTTTGGTTGCCCTCCACCGACCGACCCTGTTTTTCAGCCCGACCCAAACTTTTTTTTATTGAAAAATAATTTTTTTTTCTAAAAAATATGCAGAAAACTACAAAAAAAATGTTACATTTGTGCTTTTTTCGATATTCAACCCTCAAAATGTTTAGGATGTCCCAAATCACTACAAGAAGTCTTTGATTGTTTTGATTTGGATGTCGCGGGGGAAGTTGTGAAGGCTGTAGCGGCCGATCGACCTAACAATCCGTTGAAAAGTATTAAAAAAAAAATAAAAAAAAAAAAAAAAAATCCCGACCGACCGACCCTCTCTGAAAAAAGCTGTGGAGGGCAACCAAAGATTTTTTTTTTTGCCTAATGACCATAACATATATTTACACAAAACTGCATGGATTTATATAAAGACCTTTATAAGCCAGCAACTGTAGGTCATAAATCTATACTCTATATAAAATCTTGAAGTACACAACAAGCAATCAGACTGTTACGAGATCCATAGCATATCCCTTGTATTCTACAACATTGTGAACTGGTGGTTTTTGTATTAATTAAGACCAAATAACTGTATATTTACATAGTTTGTGCATGAATTTTTCATGATTCTGGTTTTAGTTTTTGACCATTTGTTCACCATGTGGAAAATAAACCTTGAACACAAGTTTATTTGAATATTCAGCAAGAATGGGTATGTTGTTATGATTCGAAAAATACAAGTAAATTGTTTCCCTGTATGGTCATATTGGTTTATGTGCATTAATCGGCCGCTCACTGCATACTTCAAGATTTAAAAGATTTGCTGACCAATATTATTACTTTGACCAATCAAAAGTCACTGACCTCTAACAACCTCTAGATGGCCTTTGAACCCACTAACTTAAGGCTGCGGTATACGGTATTCGCTATACGCTCCCAGGGGAGGCACTCATATGTGACCAGTCATATCGAAAGGTACCTTAAGGTCGGGATACTAAATTACGATATACGGGCAATTGAAGCTGAGCAATGGTTAGAGGGAATTGCAGTCATCCACAGACTTTGCAATAAGATTTGGAGAAGCAAGGAATCGCCGGAAGATTGGAAAAGGGCAGTGTTCCTACCTCTACCAAAGAAAGGAGATACAAGGGAGTGTGCCAATAATCGTACCATTTCACTCATTTCGCATGCTAGCAAGGTACTGCTGCACATCATCGCAGAAAGAATCAGGGAACATCTAGAAAATGAGCTACCACCAGAGCAAGCAGGGTTTAGAAAAGGAAGAGGAACTAGTAATCAAATTGGAAACCTGAGGAATCTAGTGGAGAAAAACATGGAATTCCAGCAGCCTTTATTTCTCTGCTTCATAGACTACTCTAAGGCATTTGATTGTGTCCAACATGGAAAGCTGAGGAACATCATGATTGAGATGGGCTTCTCGACACATATAGTAAACCTAATCCAGACCCTATATAGTGGACAAGAAGTAACTGTGAGGACAGAGTCAGGAGATACTGATTGGTTTACCATTGGCCAAGGAGTCCGCCAGGGATGCATTTTGTCACCGTATATATATGCTGAGTACATCATGCGGAATGCACTTGATGGTTTCTCCGGTGAAGTGTCAATAGGAGGTCGACAACTAAACAATCTTTAGTATGCCGACGATACCACTCTTATTGCAAGAACAGCTCCTGAACTTCAAAACCTCATCGACAGAGTGAAGAGCACAAGTGAAGGGTACGGACTGTTACTTAATGTGAAGAAAACAAAGGTCATGATTTATGGTGGCAGTCCAATCCAACCAGTGAAGGCAGATGGAGAGAATATAGAGGTGGTAAATACTTTCAACTTTCTTGGATCAGTCATTGTGGATGAAGGAGGCAGCTCCCAGGAAATTAGAAGACGTTTGGCAATG
>JXSR01S074642.1:23066-33157 GCA_000969725.1 Ophiothrix spiculata | reverse complement strand
TATTCTATCATATTAATCAGGTTCCAACATTCAAAACATAAGAAAAATGTGTTAAAAACCAAGATAAAAATCCTCTCTCCATTCAAGTTTTACTTAGTACAAAATTTTTAAACTTGATTTTCTCAGAACTATAGTTTTCTGAATCAGCCCAATGCCTTTTATCAATTTGGATGTAACTTCGCAACAGAACATCCAATAACCAAAAGTAAGGTGTCATTTTAAAGCTCAAAATCTCAGCTTTCAGATGAGACCAAAAAATCCATTTACATTTTGGGCCCTTTAGGTACCTTTCGATATGACAGATCACATATTTGAAATTGACAGGGATTATCCTCATCACTAAACACATGAGTGCCTACCCAGGAGCGTATAGCGAATATCATATACCATATACCAATGCGTATACTTCTATGTGATCGCAGCCCAAGGGTTGCATGCATGCTCCTTCTAAAGGACCCTTGTGTCCAAACTACATGCAAATCGACAGAGTATTATATATGGAAACTGTGACCTATTTTTTTAGGGTAAAGCATAGACAAACACACAGATGGCCACATATTTAGGGTTAACAATGTTAACCACACACACACCCACACTCCTACACATTACCATAGCGATCCCTAAGCGATCGAATATTCTGTACATTTCTATTTATTTAAAAATCACAATATGATCAACAGTACCAAATAATTATACATTTATCATCTATAACACAAAAATCAACTGCCCGCTGAGTACAAAACATAGATTTACACGGGAGATACAAAACTCACCGCAAAACTTGGGCATGGAGACGAAATTGGGGGCATTCGAGTTTTTGACGATGATGCATCGCATCTTGTCATACTGTGCGAAAACTGAAAACACGCACACATGCTTTGCATGCATGCAGGTTGGCGTATCATTCGTGTAAAGTACTATTTGCGCAGTTTGCCTCTACGAGCAACCGAATCTCGGCACTCGGGAGTTGATTTTAGTAGGACCCGAGTGAACCCGAATACCCCCAATTTGAGCTCCATAGCTGACGAAGCCATTCAATGGGCCGGTATACAGGTATCTCCCCTGTAAATCTGTGGCACAAAATGAAACATGTTTCTGGTCATTCATGTTTTCCTTTTCTGATAGTTATTCAAACACAAACTATATTCCTTGATGGGTTTTCTGTCAAGAACTTTCATCTCTTGCTTTGGTTTTAACTTTGACAGTAATCACCAAAGAATTTATAATGGGGAATCAGTTCTCATTTTTAATGCCACGTTCAAACTGGGTGGCCGCCATCTTGGATTGTAGCTCACAGATTGTAGGCTTCGGCTTTTAACTACTGCATATGCAACACTTTGAAATGGAAAACATGGGGATACATGGGGATACATGGGGGTGGTGAGTGGGGTTCAACGTACCTAGACCAAGGCACACTGACATTGTAGGGAAATGGACATACCTATCTTGGAGCTTGTCACAATAGACAATGCTGGAAAGGGGAACATTATTGGCACCCAAATAAAGTGCACATGCTGCATATGGCTTTCCTGAATGAATCGAAAAAACGAAACTCAGATACATGCATGCCAAGATTTCTCCTTTTAAATTCCTTGGTAATTACCCATATCAAATATTTACTAATTTCAACAGTACTGGTAAGATTCCAAAAGCATAACAGGCACCAATACTTCTTTGAAAAAGAAGCACCAAAACACTACACACATATAATACACAATAACCGACAACACTTGTGTTTTTACATCTATAAAATCCCAACAAATTAGCTAAAAAATGATCAATTTATTATATAAAATTATAAGAAAAACATTTTGCAGTCTTAAACTTACCATTCAGGCACAAAGAGGCACAAGTTTGGTTTTCAAATACTAAAGGCCAATGTATTATGATATGTTTTCTAGAACCTCCCATCCCTAAGGGACATAATCAATTTAGAGACAAGCGAATGCCCTAGCCATTAAATAAAGTAGTTTCTCGTCCTGCCTTCGCATTTCAATAATTTATGGCAAAATCAAGTAATATAATGGTCAATAATAATTATCAGTAGGTACTTAACAATCAATCAAAAATGATTGTTAGGTTTAAGGGCACAGTTAACCCCTCATTTTCTGAAATATTGTATGCTTTGTAACTCAGCAATTATAAGTAAATCCATATAAAAGTATAAATTTCTAGATGTGGATTTTCATGTAGAAGATGATAGTGAGGTCAGTTTGGACCAAAATGTACGATGGTCCAAGGTCCAAAAAACCCTTGTTCTTGGACCACTATTTTGTAAACAACCTAACTTAATTTAGAAAAATTAAAAGTTGGACCTCGAATGCTTTTTAGAATCTAGAAACACAAGTCTAGGAACGCATTTCTTAAATTTTTGATTTTTGACTTACTTTTTTAAATCATTGCCAAAAATAGGCCTAAAATGACAAAACAATCATTTTAGGCCTATTTTGGACCTATTTTCGGCAATATTTCAAAAAGTGAGTCAAAAATCAAAAATTTGAGAAATGCGTTCCTAGACATGTGTTTCTAGATTCTAAAAAGCATTTGAGGTCCAACTTTTATTTTTCCTAAATTTAGTTAGGTTGTTTACAAATATAGTGGTCAAAGAATAAGGTTTTTTTGGACCTTGGTCCAAAATGGTACATTTTGGCTCAAAACTGACCTCTTTTTCATCTTCTACATGAAAATCCACATCTAGAAATGTATACTTTTATGTGGGTTTACTTATTGGTTGCTGAGTTACAAAGCGTACAATATTTCAGAAAATGAGGGGTTAACTGTGCCCTTACGTATAGAATTGGCTCGGATTAAGTAGCTCCTCTCGTCCTTGTTTGGCTCAGGTGAGTTGCTTGGGTCTAAATTGATAATGTGTCCCTAAACAATTGTACAAAAAAATACCTAATTAAACAATAAATTTGGCCATCAAGTGTTGACCCATTATACTATATTACACACAAAATTTACAGTAACATAAAAAGTTTTCAATCCCGATTTTCATCAGCATATTATATATAGACAATAATTAATTATATTTGTAGGCCTTAAATCCTGATATTATTCAAGGTGATGTCATTAATGGCACTTAATCCCAATATGTAAACCACATATTACAGGTGCAACCCTGAACACAAAGCATTGCACAATGTCTTGATGCTTACAGGACTCAGATGCTGTCATGAGATTCATGCTGAGTGAGGAGTTGCTGCTGTAACAGGAACGAGGGCACTAGTACAAGTCATATCAGGTACATGTTGCAAGCGAGATAGGCAACTCAACCATATAGGTTAGGCCAAAAAATATAAATTGTTTGGATGTCCTCCACAACTTTTTTTGAGCCAGTGCGGGCGGGCGGATTTTTTTCTTTTTTTTTAAAGATTTTTTTTTTCAAATGGAAGTCAAAGTTACACCAAATTATGACCTCTATAAAGATGCAAATAAGTCTACTGTACCGAAAATCTCTTTATTCAAGTTTAAAAACAGTATTAAAATGGAATCAAAATGAAAACAACAACTTAAAAATATTTTCAAAAAAATCAAAATTCTCAAAGAAAAAAAAAACTTTTTTGGGAAATCTGAAAATTAGGCGCGGTATACTTTTGTACAGTAAAAACTTTTTTCCAGTTTCGAAAAATGGGTCGGTCGGTCGAGGACAACCAAACAACTTTTTTTTTTGCCTTATTAAAAATCTCATAAATACATATTCTTGCCATCCAGTTTTTAAAAGTCAACCACATGCCATGAAATAGCTGTACCATTTACTTTTTTACCAGGGCAATAGTCGATTATTGTCCTCACAAAACACATAGCTCAATAAAATACAGTGAACTTTTGAATAGGAACCCAATACACCAATCTTATAAATATCCCTTAGCGGTGAAAATATGCCAGTTATTATGAGATATGTGGTATAATGACACTTATTTGGTATAGAGCACACACATTGATTTCAATATAAAGTACATTCCACTGAGTTTGCCCAGGGCTACTCAAGTATAATGTTGCAGGCATAGCGTGACCACAGTTTTTCAAAACACCCTCTAAAGGGTGGAGGGTTCTGAAGCCAAAATATACCTTTTTCCCCTATTCACGTCCTAAATCGGGATTTTATCGAAACTGTTTTCACACTAGGGTTTGTAAAAATACCTAATTCTTGAAAATTGCTGTTTTTGATACCCTAAACGGAGTCACCTGATACACCCTTAAATCCTCAAAAACAACCCTAATTCACCTGTTTCTTTGTCACGCTATGCAACATTATCCCCGGGAGTTTCGTAAGTTGACCTTAGCAGGATATATCATTCCCGAAACAATCTTATACACACTAAACTATTATGTATTCTGAATTTCAAAATATGTAAAATATCACCAATCATTAATATAATACACACTGCCGCCGGAAAGTATTTCCGCAGAGAAAACGTTATACAAAATCGACCATTTTGACACTTAAAAGTCCTAGGTTAATCATAAAATCTTGTTTGTTTAGGTACCTTATTTATTCAAAATGAATCAATTCATGCTTCCTGAAATATATGACCTATCATAACTGCAAAAATGTTGAAATACTTTCCGGCTGCAGTGTATATCAGATCCTAACCATGATAAAAATACAAATGAACGATTAACACCCAATATTTATAATAATTGGTCTCGCAATGACTTTCAAAATATTAGGCTCAACTGCGCTTCATTAGGGAGTCATATGGGATGATATCGTCATGTGAGTGCAAAAAAGTAATATCTGCAGTGGCTGCCATATGTTACTTTTATTTAACACCTTATCACTAGAATGTGAAAATCCCTCATATGTCAGTGGCTCTTGAAATGATTCTTCAGGTAACATTTTCACCTGAAGAACCATTTCACGAACCACTGACCCAAGACTGGAGATTATTATAGACAGTGTGGAATCCAAATTTATGACAAACGGCAGCTATTGCAGATACGACTTTCTTGCACTCACATGCGCTGTCTGCAATCATCAAGTATTGATATGGCGACCCCCCCCCAAAAAAAAAACCCTGAAAAACTGTTTTACAGGCCCAACCAACCGAAATTTGATTTGGAAGAATTTTTTTTTTAATTTTGCCAAAATCTTGTGTAATCAGCCGTTTTTTTGGAAAAAAAATTGATAAATTTTGGCTAAATTTTTTAAAAGAAAATTTCTTTGTAATTTTTTTTTCCCTGATTGTTGGTTTTTTTTTGGGCAAAAATTGTTTTAGAAAAAAATTCACCTACCCGACCAACCCTACTTGAAAGGTCAGCCCGCCTGTAAAACAGTTTTTTTTGTCGCCTAAGTTACATACACATCTAATTCTATTTAACTCTCACACTTAAGACTACAAATCCAATATTGAACTCAACTACCTATAGGCCAAACAATAATTTATTGGACAATTTTAACAAAAATCCAGAGTGCAGGGCACCATTGTTTTTAAATGCAACCCCTACCCTGGATTTTTGTATACATTGTCCAATTAATTTAAATTTTGCCTATTACCGTAATTTCCGTCGGATAATCCACTCGGCGTATAATCCGCAACTGCTCAAAATAGTTAGAATCAAAATCCCCTTCCACCTTATTATACGCACCTTCGTATTACCTGCGGGCTATCTTCTGGAATTGTTACCAGTCGCCAGCCCTGAAATACGGAACCCAATATACGGTACCACGTGCATACACATAGCCGGCGTGGAATGCATGAAAATCATACTTACAGACCTTGCACAACAACGAAAATTATACACACTGGTTCATAATCCGCACTGATAATTTTTTGTCAATAAAACACAAGATAAGCCGCGGACTAAAGGCCGGAAATTACGGTAGGCATATTTATCAATCCTTGGTTGACATACATCATTTGCATATCTTGTTTAACAAATCATTTGTTCCAAAATATAGATCACACATCAGTACTAATTTGTATTTTGATATCGATATAATTGCCATAAATTACAAAATTGATCAGATCGTATATATACATACAACTCTCGTCTTTCTAAAATTTGGCAAACACACTACTTTGTATTTGGTATCATTATCATAAATAAAAACATGATCAGAACAATATATACATATATGGCATCACTTCATTACATATTCATGATTCATAAAAATCTTGGATATATACACACTATAAAAATTGGTATTGCTGTATTTTATAAATTAGGCAAACATGTAAAATGTATAGAAAAATTTATTTCACTATGAACATAATCAAATATCATGATCAATTTAGTACTTGAGGTGAAAAAATGCAAAAAGGAAACACTGTTTTAAGGGCAGACCTTTCAACTAAGGTTAGTGGGTAGGCAAATGTTTTTCTTTTTAATTATTTTTTTGCTTTCAAGTGCTGATTGGCTGAAAATGCCCCAAAATTAAGACAAATTGGGAGAAACAGAAGACTTTTATAAACAAATTTTCTTAACAATTTACTAAAACTGATCAATTATTTAAAATCAGCCGACTTTGCCTCACTTTGGCTAAACTAAAAAGTCACCTTAAAAATACAACATTTGGGGTGGTTTTGGCTACACTAAAAAGTCTTTCAAAATGCAAAATTGGGATTGGTTGGACCGATAAAACAGGGTTTTCTTTTTGTCACCTATATAGTATTCAAAAATATCTTTGACTTGGGGATATTAATTTATACTTTAATATGTGGCCAATTCATTAAACTATTATGGTGCATCATAGCTAGGATTTGTACAAAGAATTAGACTCATTTCAAAATTCCTGTGATGACTATAATTATATACAGATATTGAAAAATATTTAAAAAGTGTCGACTACATTTGTAAAAATACAGTTTTCTTAGTATTAGTAAATCTAGGACACCTTGTACACTGTATCACAAATGTATATATGAGCTTGCAAACAATACAATCTACTCCATGTTAAGTGCCAGACTACAATGGAGTTTGATTTTTGGACAATCAGGGACTTTATTCTGCATCAGGCCTTTTCACATCATAAATTGATAAAGATAAGCGTGTGCGTAATTGAACACAGCACAACATACGTGTGACCCGCGCATTAGCATCTATGGCGTGCATGTAAGTAGGATTATGTTTATTTGCGGATGAAGTGCATTGAGGTTAAGTAGGTGGTAGCTCTCCATGATTCTGGACTTTTTACTCGCACTTTGTACATATTTTGCACCAGCCTTCAAATTCATGCGTCACTTCGCCTCGACGCGTGCCCACACCACAGTGCGCCTTGTACTCGCTCATGTGAGTTCGCACTTGTCTGGAAGAAGAAGAAGAAAAGCCTAACAATTCCTACCTATTATTGATGATCACAGTATACAAGGGTGGCATTTACAACTCCAAGATACAATCTGAATGTTCAAAATTCCCATATGTCCCATGCGGCCCAAATCTGCCCTATCTGTACTCTATTGGCAAATTAAGATGGAGTGTAACCTGAGTAAAGTTTAGCGCCTGAAAACAATGGAATGTAATGTGTATACAGGAAACTCATTGACACTAAGTACTGGCGACTCTTTGTTTGTGTTTACAGGGATTTAGTGAACAAAATTTTGATAATTTGTTGCCATATACATTAACCATTAGCCGGTGATTTACTCATCTGTTCCTTAATTCTTTCACTCCGGAAAGCCGGGGCTCACGAAAGCGTGTATGATTAGCCGAAATACATTTCCGGTGTTACTATAAAAATATCTGTAAAAATAACGAAAAAAATTGAAACTTCGCCTATAACTGTCTGACACAAAGAGGTATCTAGCGCCATCATCAATTTTGGCAAAAACTATATGGCTGGCGCTCTACAGCAACATAAGTGAATACACCAATGGCGCTCTGAGCGGTTTTCCATCCAAAAAGAGCGTTTTTTGATAATTTTATTCCGGAGCGAAAGAGTTAATTTGAGTCGAGACCCGTCTTCAGTATTGTTGCGTTTTATGAGAAACCTTAAAGGAAAGGATATTGTGCAATATATCCAGGCCAGATTTGGCGAATCATAATTCAAAATGATCTCTTCTTTGGTATGAAGAAAATGACCTACAATTATAACATTGGGGCAATCTACACAGGATTGCAAATCCAGATGAATGCATATCTCCGTAAGCCGCTCTGCAGAAGACTGTGGCCACATCGGTGTCAGATCTGGATCTGCTGTACAGTACTCTGCATACATGAGTATAAGCGGTCTTTGGAGATGTGGATCTCAGATCTGGATCTCAGAGATGCGCATGCATCTGGATCTGCGTTCCATGTAGATTTCCCCATTGTCACAACAATGTGAATCAGATAAAACAACTACAAAATATCTATTTCATTCAAAACAATCATTTCATTCAAAATTCATTTGGTAAATAAAAATCAGTTGCACATAATCTCAGAAATACATAAAATCTTAACTAAAACATCTACAAAAGTACACTTAGAATTACACTGATGAGGGTCACCATGGCAACCGTTGCCTTAGATACAGTAGCCTCTGCACCAGACACGCTAAATTTGTATTTGATTGTCTTGGTCCTGCGATCTAACCATTTGCGTTGCGGAGTTGTGGAGCTACCTAGGTACTTATACATCTCATTGCGGATCCTCTTATTGTAATCGTTTAGCCATTTAATCTGTGAAATTGATGAGAAATGGGGGGAAAAGAAATAATTATGAGTTAATAATTAAGTTCTACTTCTACAGGACTTCTGGGTAGACCAAAATTTTGGAATCAAACCCAGCGGTGAAAACGTTACATCCGGTGAATAACAAACAACGACACAAAGTACACTCTGTGAGCACGATGCGTTTAAAATTTATATTGTCTTTGCTGCAATAAGGTTTTGTGACCTTTAACCTCAAAATGTGAGCCATATCATTATCAGCAAGAATAAAACTTGACAATACTAAGGGCTTGTTCACATAAAGAAGAATTTGGTCATGACTATATTCTCGCTCGTGAGCCGCTCACGAGCAAATTCCCAGTGTGAACAGAATTATAGAAAGTGTCTTGTTCTTGACCAAAAGTGATGCCCCACTAGTTTTAACGCACAATTCGTGTCCCAGTGTGAATAGCTGAAAGCAGCAAATTGGTGTATAAATAACCCGTGTGTTGAACTTCATGCGTGGTGAAAACAATTGATACTTCAGCCAGGTATTCCTTCATTTTCGTCCTTTTTCAGCGAGAAGGAAATCTGTGAAATGATGAGGTGTTTGTCATCTTGTTGAGGTTTGAATTCCACACATCTCACATGACTTTGGAATCGAAATATTTTGAAAATTTGCTATAATCAATCAAAATATCCGAGAGCCGTCATTTTCTCCATTGAGTTCAATGGGAAGTCGGCAATTGTTTTCACCGCGCTATATCGGACAAAGGTCACGGATGTAAACAAAATGCCCGGATATCCGCGCTTACCTATGCAACTACTCAAGTTGTCTCGCCCTAGAGCCGGTCATGACTAGTCATGACTATTTTAATAGTCATGACTATACTTTGATCAACACTAAATAGGCGGGAATTATGAGGCTTTTCTTCATCCGCAAGTAAACATAATCCCAGTTACATGTGCGCCGTAGATACTGATGCGCGAGTCACACGTGCAACATGCGCTGCATCTTCTGCAATTGTGCTATGTCCAGCTACGCACGCGCTTATCGGTATCAATTCACGATGTGAAGAGGCCCGCCTATTTGGTGTTGATCAAAGTATAGTCATGACCGGCTCAGAGTGAACACAGCCTTAGTCTTTGCACAAGTATGACTTATGCTTGGCAGTTTTGTGGCTGTATACATTAAAAAAGCTGTACAGTGTTTACAGAACAAATATTCATTGGTCACACCAATATTCCTTACACGTTTTGTATAAATTTGGATTCTACAAGCCCAATGATAATGTATTGGTCAAGCCATGAGTTGAGATCAGATATGACCTTTGCCCTTTTTATGTCACTCGTCAACAAATGAGGGTTCACAGGTTGCACCTATTACCCAAGTTTTGTTGCAACAGTAATATGCTGACTGTTAAATAAATCTAAAACTGGAACCAATGGTCTTCAACAGGCATCTGATTCTTGGAATTGGTCACATGACAGACATCTTTTGCCAGTGAGACCCTGCCC
>JXSR01S074639.1:90382-118198 GCA_000969725.1 Ophiothrix spiculata | reverse complement strand
GTTAGTTAGTTAGTTAGTTAGTTAGTTAGTTAGTTAGTTAGTTAGTTAGTTAGTTATTAAGAAAACAATAGTTAGTTACAGGAAATAGACTGGGCGACCATGATAGCAAATAAAGATGTGTTGCTTCTTGAAATAAAATAATTATAATTCCGACCGACTTGTGAGTTCATAACTTATTATTTCAATCCCAATGATTAACAACAGCATCTTCTTCCAAACTTTGAGAGGTTATCTTTCCTATGGACCGTGTTTATGATACACTACAATAGTCAACAACTGTTTGCATTCTTGTAGCGTACCTCAGGTGACAGGTGTGCATTTCATGCATCAAACATTAATATTGGGCGACCCTTTTGGCATCAAGCAGGTGAACAGTTCTTCATTTTATAATAGAAAATGGCTAATAGTACATGCCAGAAACTCTTTAAGTCCTTGGTGATGTTTTAACATTGCTTACACATTTATTCCTATTTGTTTGGTAGATTTTATTGATATGTACAATAGTAAAACACTGTGATATGTTTGTGTTTGTTCTTATATATTTTGCATGTTTACATTATAAGAAAACAAAGATAATCATTTTAGACCCTTCGGAATATAATACCAATCTACGATTAAAATATAAAATGTATATGAAACGTATGGGTCCAGCTTTAACCAACACGTCTAACCAGGGGGGGGGGGGGTTGCAACCCCCTTAACGATTAAAAAGGGAACCTCCTATGAACTTGGTTTTGCTATCAATAGATAGGTATGGTCCTTCCCTATCCAACAATACCAAGATCACAAACATCAGCCAAGGCGTTACGTAATTATGACGTCATAAAGGTATTTGAGTTCGAAAAATCGGATTTTGGGCAAAAATGGCCATCAAAATTAAAACTTTGCAATAAAAATGGGGGGGGGGTTGCAACCCTCTAAACGTTTAGAACGGAACCTCCTATGAACTTGGTTTTGCTATCAATAGATAGGTATGGTCCTTCCCTATCCAACAATACCAAGATCACAAACATCAGCCAAGGCGTTACGTAGTTATGACGTCATAAAGGTATTTGAGTTCGAAAAATCGGATTTTGGGCAAAAATGGCCATCAAAATTAAAACTTTGCAATAAAAATTCTAAATAATGGATTTGTTTCTTCTTTTTTTTTTGCAAATAAAAAAGGGAAATGGTAACTCTAACATGCCCTGCACGTTTGAGCCTCATAGCATGCATATATTTTTCAAAATTTCGACGTAAAATTTTCCGGGGTTGCACCAACTCCCCCTACACCCCAACTTTGACGGCCTACCTTAACCCCACCTTAGGTTGTACCCCCACCTCCCTAATTTTTCATTAAAAGGACCGCAAAGGATGTAAAAGAGAATACCCAAATGCCTGGGTTCGTTTGTTTTTTGCGTTTTTATGCTGCGGGGAAAAACCTCAGGGGGTTGTATATCAACCCCCCTTGGTTAGACAAGGGTTAAACCAAGTTAATTGTTGGTAACATAAATGATAAGAAACATGCTACTAGTTATAAAGATTAATATTGCCATTTAAAATGTAATAATATTGTTCTACAATTCTTCAAAAACAAAAACAAAACTCTGTAAAAGAATCGTCCATGATCATTTGATGTGCAAAACAAAATATGTCGCTTTTATGCCTGGTCTCGAGTGACTGAATAACAACATTCAATATCGTAAATTCAGGTCATATTTATTGCAATGAATTCAAGTGATTGACAAGAAGCAAGAGATCAAAGGAAGATTGATAGGGAAGATATATTGTTTATCTTGCTTGGAGCGAGGTCTTGGACGTTCTTCTGATGAAACTATGGCCTATAAAAACTACATGCTATCATAGATCTCCTTTCAACAAAAAGATGCGCTTAAGTCTGGAAAACGTTTTATAAACCTTGCAACCTTGTAAGGGAACATAAAAGCTACTGTGTTGAGGGCATCGAAAACACCTAATGTACAAAATAATACATGTAGATGGTAAATGACGTAGATGTTAACAATAAAAACATTTCTTCCTATATAATGTTGTTAACATGTTTAACATCTAAAATTGAGCTTGCATAGCGATCCAAATGTTTTTGCTACAGTTTCAAAGCCACTTAAAACCGTATTTTCATTTCAAAACAGGCTCCACATTGGATTTGGAACATGCTCACACCCTCTGGCATGGAATATTCCTCTGGTTATCCTCAAAGCCATTTTCAATCGATATGTTGAACATTTTAGTGTTTTTGATACCATATCAACGTCACTTTAACCCTTTTTGTGCCTAAAATCGTATCTTTGGCAGCCATTGAGAATATTTTTGCTTTAGTTTAAAGTAGAGATTGTCAAGTAAATGTTTCTAAGCATTCTAAGATACAAATTGTTCAGGTTGGGTGAACATTGGTTAAAAAAAACATTTTTTTATAGAGAATACTAAATGAAATTACTGACTTATCTATTTTTCAGCCTTTTGATGAGGTTCAATTCTGACATGCCGACCACATTTCAGAGCAGGTAACACATTGTCGTGATGGATTTTGAAAAAAAATATCCATCCAAAATAAAATGTGTGATTTGTTTTACTTTTTACTTCATTTTGCAGAGGTCAGACAGTCTTGTCCTAATTACATCAAGTGTTTACGGTTCGATGCCCTGCGGAAACCTTATTCAATAAGGATTGAAGGAAAATTTTCCAAAACTTACCATGTCAAAGTAATATGCATGTTTGTAATGTTGAATCCTATTGCGTGTGTGTATTGATTTTGGTCATATCCATTGATGATCACTGATGTTTTCCAAAACTCACTTAGTCTTAGAAATATGTATTTGTAGTGTTTTATCGTTTGTGTATGTGTATTTAAAGTGCTTTCATAAAATTTTGATTTTGAGCTTTGACAACCGATTCTATGCACAAAAATAATATTCTTATAAGAAATAATAACCCATCCAAATATAGTATGTGACAGCTATTCGAAGTGAGTTTTGTCAAACACTCTTCAAATAGCCCCAACCCTTGGTAATAACAATTTCACTGAGGACATGTCAATTCCAAGTAAGCTTGGAGTACTCCCACGGAAGATTTGTTTAAGAAAAGGGACTCGTAATTACGAGGGTTATTAATGAAACACTGCATTAATAGGACAAATGCCCGTGCTTCACACATTACAAGCATAAATGAAACATTAAATGCATTTAAAAGTAAATTATTGTCTATCCATTCCTTGTCAGTGTAATGTAATTGAGCAATTTATATAAGTGTAATCACTTTCAAAGAAAAAAAGTAGGTTAGTATCATTCACGTTTTGCGGATCTTAACCATGATATTGTAACCAATCTCACACATGAAACCTCTTGGTATTCGGCGGCGCCGTAATCTAGACATGCAGGTGTTTATTTGTTCCTGTATACAAACAACTTTAAATTCAAAATCCTTTCTATTAGTGTTTGGCTCGAGACTTCGACGGAGTATTGAAAGAAAATGGTTTCTGAATTTGTTTCCGAGTAGGTTTCATGACTCCTTTAACACTACAGTAGCTCTAGGAAGAAGAACTTTTGGTGAAGTTCAAACAACAACTTCTATGTTAAACGTCTTCTACTTTTCACCAAAAATATTATTTTCACAAATTTATGTTCAATGTTGACATTTTTAAATGTTTTTCCGTGCAAAATATACAACTTTTTATTACTATTTTATTACAAATATTACTATTGCACACGCTTGTGTGAGAATATATTGTTTGAACCACTTTCCAATTTCGAAAATAGGGTTAGACAAACACTTACCATATAAATAGTGTCAAATGACCAAAATACAACGCTTGAAAGTACACATTGAAGCCGAAGATATGAAACAAATCAAATATGGTGCTGTCAGTAAAACAAGACATATGTTCCCAGTTTAGGTCTTTTTTATGATTTGTTTCCATTATGTCTTATGTTACCCTCACTTTTACTACGAGTTGGATACTAAAAATGTACAAAACTTACATTCTGTCTACAAATATTAAAGCGCTGATGTTATAACAATCTTTCCGCAAAGAAATGATTTAGGCGACTGTTGCTGGTCAATCGAATTAATTACATGTCCCGCAAGTGCATTGTGCATGAACATGAGTATAAATAGACCTTTTCAAACCACGACTTTCCGAGAATACCCGAAGCCGATTTTACACTTTCGGCAATTGCCGATAGAAAAAGTGACTCACTAACACAATAACCAGAATGTTACGTCCACGTTCACATTAACTGACTTCGTACGAATTCGAACTTGTAATTAGGATAAAGCACTAACGATTCACTTTTAGTATGATCGCCCTGATGTGACTTGAAATCTTAAGCTTAATTAGCCGATTTCAAATGGAAATTTCACTCTTTGTGTCAGTGCGCTTGTGGTACTACTAGCCAATAGTTGTTCAAAATTAGTGCATCTAAAAACGTATGGGTCTGGTTATATTTATTTTTCACTTATATTGCACTGAAAATGCAAGAGATTTTCGGAAAATTTTGTTGACAAAATCATGCATATACTAATGAGCTTGTACGTGCTTGGTTGAAAAAATGTGATCTACTTTCCAGAGATTTTCGAATGGATTTTGGAATGTTTATTGGTCAAAGCCAATAAAGTTTATAAACAAATGTCATCATGTGTAGTTTAATTATTTTTATGAGGAGGACAGAGCTCCGAAGTACGAGGGAAATTAAGGGTAAACAAATTTTCTGACTTTAATTATTAACTATTGTCGATTTATTTCTTGCCAGAAATACAATGAAATTTTATGTTTTTACTCGAATCTCTTTCAAAGATAACAATTTAAATTGGTGTCACTTACGTTACGTATTTTATATATTAGATTACAACCAATAGTACATTTAAAACTACTCGGTTATTTCGATGCGTCGTAATCCGTGGGCGGAATTGATTTCGAATAAAATAAATTCGCCCATTGTCCTCAATTTTAAACGAAAAAAATCAAATCAAATGTTCTATTAAGTTCATATATAATATAAACCAAAGTTTACAAATATTAAATACGCTAAAACATGTACAATGATCATCTCCATTGTACATGTTTTGACTCGTTTTGTTGAGAACTACATGTATATATTCTCTCACAGTACGTTACCAATGATACTGGCGGATAGACACGTGCATAGGTAGGACGTTTAAGGGCGTCTCTAAAAATAATACCTACCCTCTTTATGGAAATTATTTTTTTCTTATCAGATCTCTGCATTCGAAAAATGAAGAAAAATGGATTTTTTGGTTTGTGTTGAGTGTTTTAGTCATTTTATACATGTAAGTATGTTGATTCATTTTGAATCTTCGTGATTATTTCATATTCCGTGCCCTAATTAATACATATACATATCGTGATGTTTGCTGGTAAATGAAAAAAGAAGAAGACAAATTAAAACAGAATCCAGATCTACCGACCGACCGACCGACCCAATTTCTCATATTCAGTTGAGGACAAGCAACTTATTTAATTTGTTTGACCTAAAGTAGAGCAGTACTTGATCCAATCGAAAAGGTTGAGTTCAAAACGAGTTCATCGTAACAGATATATATTTTTAGATTTAGTTGTTTATTCCACTTCTGCTTTTCAGACATTGCTTGTGGAATAAATGGGTCAACTGATAACGATTATTATAAGATTCCGTTTCCTTTCCGATAGATTTCTCTATGGACTCATTTAAGTGTGCCACCTATAATTGTTCATCGGAAAATGGTATGCCTTACAATTGACGTTGACTCTTAGAGCTTCTTGAGTACTGCGTTCCAAAAATGTAATGCTTCAGTCTTATCAAGAAAATGCAATTTCTACATGAGACTAGTTTATATGTAAGAACTACAGCAATAATCAAGTGCATCCGTTAGTGATTTTACGGTTACACTAATTGAAGAATGACAGATATGTATAGTTTATAATACGTTCTGCTATAATGCTAAAAAATGGACATTGGTTTACAAGTTGAACAAAACACAAACAACGCTGTTGTGCACACAGGTGAAAATACATTCAAAAGTCAATTTTGCCCCCCCCCCCAAAAAAAAAAAAATACCTCGAATTAACTAGAAATTATAATAACATGAAGGCTGTTTGGGTCAATTTTAATGAAATCGGCTATAATGGTGGCCATTTTGGATGCCATCTTGGTTTTTAGCTAAACTCCTGCTTTAACATTAAATCTATTGATTTAGTTGAATTCCTAGACATGTAATTTGACACCAGAATCTTAATCATAAGGCAAATTTCAAGGAAGTTATGGCTGAAACTAGAAAATGATGGCCATTTTGGACGCCATCTTGGATTTTGCAAAATCCCAAGGGGTGACATTTTGTCATCCGGCAGATTCAGAAAGTAGACAATTTTAGCTACCAAAATCAGTCAAAAACAAAACTATATAAAAAAACTTTCATGTTAATATAAAATTCTGCCGGACTACCCTTCTTATTTGTGATGAGTCACCCAGTAAAGGGAGACTTCGCGACTGAACACTTTTCAAGAAACAGGTGAAAATAGGCACCAAAATATACAGAAAATAATAAGAATTTCCAGCAGATTTTCTGTTGTAAAATTGTATCGCCTTGATCAATTTCAACAAGTAAGGTGTCAATTTACAGCTTAGAAAATGCTGTAACAGATGAAATGTTAAAAGCGAAATTGATATCATAAGCAAAGTTCCCTCTTTCGGGGTGAGTCATCACCTTTGTCTCAACTTCTATACCATTTACCTGAGTTGCATCAAGCACGTATCATTTTGACACATACATCTCGATTATATAAGAGAGGAGATCTAATAATTGGACATGACATGGACATAGTACCTAAACAATTGTGTCTGTGTTGAATACTTGCAATACTTGTTCCTGTTGGGCAGTAAAATGGATAAAGTCGTTTGTTATTAATATCTAGGTTGCTTTTAATTCTTCTTGTTAGAATAAATATCAGTATTAGCCTTGTCAAAATGATTTCTTCCTTGCAAGAATAATCCATATAGATTATATGAACATTTGATTCATGAGAACTCTCGATTTCTCTCGCTGACATGGGTTAATTCTTTTTGAAGGCTGTCTCAACTACATCAGACCTGTGTGAAGCCGCAGGCACCAATATTTGGAAATACTAGTACCATCGAACTTTGATATTTTCCAATCTTCACTTTCCATTTGATTGACAGATAATCACCGATAGATTATCAGGTAACACAAGAAGGATGCACCCAAGGAGGCAAGGTCGAATGAATCCTTTTCTATAATATTCTTACCCTTTTATAAATCAGCTCGTATCAGCCCTTAAACCAAAGGCAAAAGGTGACTTCAAATGTCTGTAGCAATCTACGCATCAAATGAATTTTCATCCAAGGCGAAACAGTTTCTTACTTTGCGACAAACAAATCTGTTAAATTTTAATGTTATTGGAACGTTCGTCGTAAAATACTCAAGGTTAGATACGGCATATTCAAGATAAGGGGTTGTTTATATATTTTATTAAAGCAATGACGTAGTTTGCTTAAAGCATGGTTATCTCCTTTTTATGCACTCATCCATGTGTTTCATATATGTATATGACCATGACACATTCATATGTCTTAAAGGGGCAATGTTTGATTTCCATGTGGTTAAAACATCACAAAAAGAATGCATGCTAAAAATGTCTTTTCATTATTATCATATGATTCTAAGTTATGACCTTTACCAACTTTTAAAAATCTTAATTGACTAATACTGTGTTGTAATTAATGTTAGGGACCCGGAAGTGATATGAAAACGGCATTTTTTCTCAATTATCTCAAGAATAGAATAGAATTTGCAAAAACATGCTAACATGGGCCCTTTGGCAAAATAAGGGGAAAGTCACATGTGAAAATGTTCTACAAGGTTTATATTACAACCAGGGAACACCTTCTAGAAATTGCATAATAGTCTTGTTTTAACAACTGAAGTTCATTTTGATTTTGTAGAGTGAGGTAGGATCAAATGGGAGCAGCTCATATACTTTCTCATCCGATAGCATTTCATAAAAGGGACTAGCCTAGATTACACCTAGAATTAAATACTTATGGAAATGCTCTAAACAAAGCTTAAAAGTATAGTAAATCCAAAAAAGTGCAAAATTTACAAACAAATGGCTCAAATTGAGAGAGAATTAATCTGCAATATATCATTTTTTGATGGTGGTGTGGCTATCCTGTGTTTCCTAAATCCTAAATGTTGTACCTCAGATAGATTTACCAGATAAAAGATCAAATAAAGCTCCTAAAGATAATTCAAAATAAATTAACAGAGAAACAATTTCATCAAAACTAATTTGTTTGGTCATCACAAGTGTAGAAACAAGATTTTTATCAGTTTTCAAACTAGAAACACTGTCTTCACACCACTTTTTTCGCCGGCGAAAAAAACTAAAGTGGGTAAAGAATTGCAATTGTCTCCAATATTCCTCAAAATCATGTAGTTATATTACTATAAACATGTTTTATCGATTCAAGTAAAAAAAATATGCAGGTAAAAAATTAGTGGGAAGAATCTATGCCAGATCCTTTAAGCTTATCCTCATATTCAGAGACTTCCATGACATCTAAATCAGCTGTCGCTGATCACGCAGTACAAAACAATCATGTGATCAACTGGTCTGAGGCCAGAATTCTTTGCAAAGAGTGTAATGCGAGATCCCGCCACATACGCAAATCCATTTGGATTAGGAAGAGAGCACCTAACACTATGAACAGAGATGAGGAGCCCCACTTTCTCAGTCATATCTATACCCTCTTTTGACATCATCATCACCTGGAAGGCACAATCACAAAAAGGCCGTCGTTGGGAGTCAAAAGCTGGATCATTGCATTTCTGATGAAGTATACTGACCGAGTATACGAAACTGTCAAACGTAAGTCTATTTACTGGTTTTGAAGAAGGAATCTTATTATCTTGTTTTGTCAACAAACCTGATTAACTTATTTAAGAATAGTCATTTATATATCCACACAAATACTTTAGACTTTAGAACAAAGAGGTCCATATCCTAAAGCAACTTTGGATGATAAATGTTACATTATTATGTAATTCCCATTCTTAAACAAAACAGAAATCTTCCAATCTTTATTAGAAATGTTCCTTTAGATCTGATCTTAATTCGACTATAATTGGTCAATGGTCAATTAAACACAACTTCATTTACACAGGGCAAGGGGCAAATATGTTAAGGTCATTCAAATAAATTGGTTTCAAGTAAATTTGATCACTTCCAAGTTGAACATATTCAAAATTTTCTTATTTAAGAATGTTCCAAAACAGCTTTATGAAATAGAGCCCTGGACTCCTTTGTTGCTGTCAGTACACGCCGCTGATACTACGCTCTATTTTTTCATTCGAATATAATTATGAGGAACTTGCGAATAAGGTTAGATGGTTTGAAACCTGGGTTTTAAAAATGTCGAGATGTTATAGTATCCGAAATGCAGGGCAAAGTTCAGACAAAATTACAATGGTAAAAAGGGATTGTAGCGATTGTTCTCCCTTCTTGATATGTTTTTACAGCTGGTTTGTAGTTCTTATGTCCTAGTTTAAATTCCCTTATTAATAGCCCAATGTTTTAACCACACTTTCCCTGGGTCTGTCGGAGATGTTTATTCTGTTTTGTCAGAAGGATTATTAAAATAATTGAATCTGTCGTCTATCAGAAACAACTTGCTACTAGACATACAAAATCATAATCTAGCTAAAGGATGATGGCTGGCTTCACCCACAACGTTGATTGCTCTTCTGGTTGTTTAGATATCATTTATATCATTATCTATGATGTTTTTAATTATGAAACACTGTAAAAACATCAATAGTACCTACGCGTTTATTACTGCTCTTAACTACATGTATTTCTGACAGATTGTTACCACTATGATAATCACCAACCTATGAATAATTATTCCATCAATTATCCTAAGGTGTATGAAGTACATGTATTATTCATGCAAAAAAAATAAATGCAAAAATCGACACACATATTTCGAAATAAAAACGGTTTAAGTGTTTAATAAATGATTTAATTAACTTTTCACACTCATTGTCTTGAACACCCTTAGGAAGTAACACCTTGTTTGTGATCATTATTATTATAGTAGTTTTTCAGGCAAATACAAAATTCTTACATGAATTGTAACTACATTAACTAAAGGAGCATATTTCGAACAAGCTTCGCCCAAGATTTAAGTTCATTTATATTAATTTGATCCTTTATTATGTACTTTAGCGAAAAGTTTTATGTGGATATTAAATGGTTTCTCTTTTTTGTATTTGTCTGACGAAAGGGGTTCTTATCCCTCTAGAATGGAATTCCTGTGTGTGGATATATTGCTGTTTGGTGTAATGTTTTGGTGTATTTTTTGGGGAAATGTACAATTGAATACTTCTAAGGTGAATTGTCCCGTAAACAAATCTATTTTCTACTGAAAACTTAGAAGATTACAAAAAATGAATTTACCGTTGGTTAAACACTATACCTCGTAATAGTTAATAATTGGTTTAATAAATTGTAAAAAATTGCAGTTTTAAATGTTTTGTAAACATAATTAAACCACGCAATAGGCTTACATGGACTAGCAGACGCAATGAAAAGAAATTACGATTTACAAATATGCCGTTTTAACAAAATGCTGAGCGTCACATTGATTTACAGCAAATTTGAACTCGCCAATTGTACGTTGTTTGTCTGGTTTCAAAGTTTTCGTTGTTTTGTCATTCTTTCCTGTTTCAATGTGTTTATGATTATTTGAAGGAAGCAAAGGTCTGCGCATATTTTTCCTCACGTGGCAGGTGTTTATCTCACAATCAAAGTATAGAGTAATCTTATGGCCGCAAGCTTCATATCATCATTGTGGTTGTCACAAAGTAATTGGATATGAGGGTGAAAGTAAACGAGTAATGGTTTATTCAGATTCTTGTCGATATTCATCGATCGATGCCCATCGATGCGCAGTTTAACACGCTATGCACAAGAAATAGCGTGTGTTAAAGACTGCGCGTCGATTGGCGTTGTGCGATGCATATATACAGAATCTGAATAAACCATTACTAAGTCAAGTAACTACTGTAAGTGTAAAAGTTAGTATGCAACACTCGGTAAGTTTAATTTGCATTCTACATTCTACCTACTACCTACTGCCTACTGCATTCTATTGATGAGTTAAAAAGGGCGAGTTTCTTTTTTTTTGAAGGTCAAATATCTGGCCTTAATAATATTCATGTGAGTTGTTTGTACATCTTATATAGTGTGTGACCTTTTAGTTTTTACTCACTCCCAATGCTTTACAATTCATTTGACCATTCATAATATTAATTGGCTAAATACAAGGCCACATATCTTCCGTGGTGACAAAAGGACATTAGTTTATCCATCAAGGTTTATCTTTCAACCAACAATAGCAAATTCCAAATGAACAAAATGCAAAACAGATCAAGCATAGGGAAGGTGATGAAATGTATCAAAGGGGGCTACTTAGTGCAAAAGGGGTTATGGGGGCATGCTGCAAATTTGGGTAGCAAAGTCAGGCACTCTGGTATTTTGGTGTAAAAATGTGATTTTTAATTATATTTACTCAAACTTAAGGAGATTTGGTACATGGATGGGTTCGTTTTTCTTGAAAATTTGTATTAAAGGGGCTATTCATGAGTTTTTTAGCTAGAGAGAATCCTTGACTGGTATATGTTACAACCCCAAAATGTGAAAATGTTAAAACATGCAAATCTGGTTTATATAGGCACCATTTCTTCAAGAGTTTGAAGTATGATACAATTATTGTAACAATCAATCTTCAATACAATGAACAAACACAACAACTTACAATTCAATTATCGAACAATGTAGGCCTAATAACACCACAGACAAGATTTACTTTCTAAGACATGTAAGACAAGATAAACAGATTATTACAAAATTAATGGGTGTTAAAAAAAAACCTTATGGGAGATTTTTATTTGTTTATTCTATCAGATTACACCGTAACATGTAAGTTATTTATAATGATAAAGTGACTGCATGATTTATTCTCAAAAAAACTTTTGTTGTAAGCACTTTCTAAAGTAAACAAATGCCTCTTTATTTAATTCCTTCGACTCCATCCAGCATAAGAGGCTTAGGGCGAGGTTACTGATTATTACAATTTTTGTTTACTTGCACAGGGGAGGGGTGTGAATACCGGGGATCTTGTTTTTCCATTTGTAGGGGCCATGGGTGAGGGGTACCGCCATCAACTCAAAAAACAAACAAACAAAAAACTAAAGGTCTCAAATCATGAAGAAATTCCTAACAACATGACCCCGAAATTTACCCCCACCCCCATTACACTGTATCCTCATAAGGAGACGGCAGCCTGTCTCCGAAAATTTGAACCCCCTCCCATCACAATCACAAAATTGTTCTCATCGAAAATTTCAAGATAAAATCATGGGTTACCTTACTCGTTTTACTCTTACTAAGTAACGTCTCTGTATAGTTACGCCAGACTTTTTACCCTAGCAAACAGTCACCGAAGTCAGGACAAATTCCCCGAGGCAAATTCATAAGTTACCTGACGCTTATGTTTATGGGATGTAACATACAAAAACAGCACTAGTAACCACACCCTGCCAGCTGAGAACCCCTTTCAAGGGATCAGTTTGGTAGATCACCCATTACCTTTTGAAAATCATCACTACAACTGCAAGCCTGCTCATTAATTTTTGAGTTGCACAATGCACACTAAACAGTTTGTTTTTCTATTATGGCCATGGATAAACAAGGTCATTCTGTAGGTAACTCACAGGTGACAAACTCGGTGATTCCGAGTTACAGAATGCGGTAGGTAGTAGGTAGAATGCAGAATGTAGAATGCAAATTAAACTAACCGATGCAACACTCACATGGTACCAAATGATTTGGATTTGCTTTAACCTTCCTGTAATCTACTTTACAGGTTTGCAAACTTACTGATATTAATAAAGAGGGTAACGATTTGCTACAAGACTGCCTTATCTGTAGCCTTAACGACTTTACTAGCATCTTTTTCAACACACATATTTTCACACATCTATGACATGGACTTATTTCAATATTTACTCACAAAGCACAGACTGGTATTCGAGTGTTAGATCACGTTATACTTGTCTTTGAAGTTCCATGAACTTGAACGGTAAAAGAGTGTTACAAATCATGACGCAATTCAAATCGATTTTAGCAGGACAGTTGTTTTACATTTCGGGTAGATTAACGATGCTCAACAAAACCACATTATTTTACCACAGGAAATTTAAAATCTAGGTCCAAGCACACACAAATAATTACATCGGAACTATGTTACACGCTGTTGGCATGCTACCTCAATTGTTTGCAAGTATAACTTTACACTCCTCCGTTATGATACAGTAACCTGAAGTACCTTGATGCATCAATATCCGCGGCGGTTTTTGTTCTAATTGTTTGTACTTTTCCCGATACCACAAGGCCTCTTGAGTGAACTGAGAATCCGGATTGCTTTATATAAATGCATTTTCATTTTACCATTTGAGGACACTTGAAATATAGTCAACATTGATTAGTGCAACAGAATTGATAATAGAGAAGTTGCGAAATACACATGTTAGCTTTCATGCTAAAGTAAACATTATCTTTCATTCATATGCAAATTTGAAGCCATAAGTTACCATCCCCGCTAACCTTAACTCTAGTCCTCCTGATCAATTTTTAACAGCTCTCTCCCTTGTATACTTATGTATGCTACCACTGCCAGTATATGGATCTCTATCCATTGATACCAAAATAAGCTGCGTTGAACTTCATATGACGTTACTATGGTGTGATACAGTCAGCGCGCCCTCATAAATTTGAGCTAGTTGAACAAATACAAACAAATTAGCTAAAATTGATTTTAGCTTGGTTTGATTATATATGGAGCAAGTTATAGTCACTGTATTTGCAGTGCAGAATTTATCAAAAATCAAAGAATACAACAATTTTATTAGAAAGTTTCCACACTACTGAAATGTATTTCTGAGTTTATTATTAATCCGAGCCGAGTCAATGGTGAAAATTCCGACAGGTTCAGTAGAGTCTTTTTGTAACTTCTTGAGATGCCGGACACGTCGTACCATTACGAAATGCAATTCTAGACGTTGTTACAGGTAAGCTTAATGATAATCACATAGAAAGTACTACTGTTGCATGATACTTGTCATTTTAAGCAGTAAGAATTTCATGAATACAAATTGCTACGCTTGATTCTCTCCGAACCCTGGTGATTACTAACACGAAACAGAGTTCAACTACCCCAATACGATTTGCCAGAGTAAATACATGTATTTGGGCTGCTCTGGCAAAATTAGAGAAAAGTCGCAAATCTATATTTTGAATAAATGGCATCTAAACTAAAAATCGGGTGAAAAAGTCAAATTTCGTTTTTTGACATAAAACACATTCATACATGATTTTTTTTCCTATACCTTAAGTTTTGAAGGTAAAATTTGCCTGGAGGTGCAATTTTTCACGGTTAATTGATTGCATGTTGCTTTTACATACCTTAGTAATCAGTATCTTTGGAATCAATTTGCGACAAATTTCTATTACAATATTTTCAGTGGACGTCCTTGGAGTTCGATCCCTAAATGGACAATGGAGAAAGAAGTGTGACATAATATATCATTCAAAAGCTGAGATAAGAGAGAGAATTAAAATATTACATAAACTTAAATTTGAAATTTGCGACTTTCCTCTCAGTTTGTCAGAGCACCCCTCATAATATATTGGGTTTTTTTTCATTTGCTGATTTAATCTTCGTGTAAGTTGATATTATTTTGATAAGGCACTAATTTTGTAAATTTAAATGAGAAAACTTAGTGAAGAAAAAAAAACATCAAACAAGAAATCTGAATAAAGCTTAATTTATACAGGAAGCAAAATAATCTTCAACTTACAGAAACTTGCAATACCTTTTTCAGCTCTGTAGTTTATATTAAAGATGTGTAAATCATATGTAAAAATATTGAAGGATGCACGACAGTAGTGGCTAGTAATAGTTGTACGACGAATGGGCATTATTTCACGAGTGGTATAAATTACTTGGACGCCAGCCTTTGTTATACACTGGTGGATGTTAAAATGCTCCTTGACAACCTTAACCAGCAGGTGATTGAAAAGCGCGTTATTTTCTTTTCTAGGTCAATCAAAGTAATATTACAGTGTGTCTGATTTTACCGGTGACAAAAATTTGTAAATTGTTTTGAAATTCACAATTAATGCCACAATTGGATTTGAACAATGAAAGTATCTATGTTTAAAGAAAATTCATGCACTATCTGCTCAATTGTCTTTAAACATAGATACTTTCATCGTTCAAATCCAATTTTATAGAAAATTATTTCTCTAAATTATTTTTAAAAAATTGCGTTTTCTCATTTCAAATAACCAGGACACTCGCCATTATTTGTTAACACACAAAATAAAGGTTGGTTTTTATGCTATTTGATTATTTTGTGAGAAAATTCCTTAAAACGGTAAAATCCACGAAAATAAGGTGAATTTTTCATTTTGTTATTGGCAAAATGTCGAAATTTAAAATCTTCTAGGAGCAAGCAGGCTTCGTTAGCAATCGATAACTCTTTTGTCTACCAAATGTGATTAGCCAGTCAAGTGTGCAGCAAATTGCGCGGTGATACAGCCAGTACTTAGATCCTATGCAAATGAGCTTTTAATGAGTAATTTAATTTTTCGATCAATATTTAAAAACTTGGTCGCGATATTTTTTTTTCTTGACGTGACTTGTCAGATAGTTCGGACTTCGAATCCTTACAACCACAAGGGGGTTCAGACGGCATAGGGCACGATTAATAGCATCCACTCGATTAAGGGACGAGAGATTTCTAAAACGCAAATTTGGGATACGTTTTACGTGTATTTCTATTGGGTAATCATGGTCACGTTTTACAAAAATCATACTTTACCTCTCCTCAAACAAATACAAAAGTGTTCTTATAGTAATCAACATAATTATGTGATTCCAAATCGCTGGGGTTCACGCGTGAACCCGAACCCCACTTTTTACAGATGTTATCATATTTTATTACCGATTAGGAAAATAATTTTAGTGTATTTTTCCACGAATCCCAACGGCTTTATGCCAGAGGCGGTATAGGACATGACACATACGGAGATCGGTTACAATACAGTCCGGTAACAGTTGCCACGGTCACCCTCCTCTGAGGGGGGTTAATGCAAAAAAAACCCGGAGATATGGATGAAAACATTAAAGAGTTTTTCTAATAAAACATGCCTTTATTTGACTGCAACGAATAAAAAAAAATCGTCATTTAATTACATTTTAAACAAAAAAAAAATCAAATTTTCAGCTTTAAATATCATGAGTTTACATCTACTTACGTGCAGCTTGTTTTACCAGTTTTTATGTAAATTGGCTAATACAAACTTTAGGTAACAGACCTTACATTCATGAAATTTGAAAAATATATCTTACCTGTAAGACTTTAAAAAAACGATTCCCGATAATACAGCGAACATTATAAACGACAAATCACACCTTTTGGAGGTCTGGGGCTATATCTAGGCAAATCTGACGTCATTTACCATACCATACACGTGTAGCACGATCATGAGCTTGAATGGCACTTGTGAATCCACTGTGCATATTATTAACGGGCTATAGGGAAATGATTTTATCATGTTTATTTAAAGAAATTATTTTGTAAAAGTGGCTTATTGAAAAAGAATATCAATCTAGTACGATGGAAAAAAAGAATAATACTTTATTTTCAAATAGAAAAAAAGGCGCCGACGGGATTCGAATTTGGGACCTCTCGCACCAAAAAGCGAGTAGCTTAGCCACTAGGCTATCGAGATACGCTGTCATGGAGAGGGTGTTTTGACTATATGTACGTAATAATATACAGTGTCGCTTAATTGATCACTTCCGGGCTTATATGATGTTTTGCGTAGAAATGTAATGTTTTATTTGGACCAGACGTGTTTTACCCAAAATTACGGCATTTTTTAGTAAATCTGTTAAAGAAGTGTTGTCGCTCTCGTTTGACCAAGTGGCTAAAATACATCAAGTCCAGAACCGATGATTTTAGGTAAAATGCAAAGACCTAATTTGACCTCACTCAAGGGAAATAAACACTTGCAAAATCACACGAAAAGACACTTATATTTCCAAAATGTTAAGTTTAAATTTCACAATTTTTTCATAACATATATGCTTCTAAATGCAAGTTTGGTATGAGATTATATGCTACTTTTGCGAGTTAACAGGCTTTTGAAACTAGGGTACCCGAACTCATGAATATGCGTGTGCATGTTAAAAACGGCATTTCCTCTAATTTTTCATGGATAAAAAAAATGAAATAAGCGACATTTCAGCGAGCTGAATTCTGGCTGGATAAACGTGGTTCAACTGAATATTCCTGGCACGTGGTATGTATACAAAAACCCGCATGTGTGGTTGCATCTTGAGCTGTGTAAAATTCCGAACTTACAAAAGAACACCCTACTTTTCAGGTATAAATTTGATGGTGTTATACGACCAGAATACTTCTCATTTTCAGTGAAATGAATGATAAATATCTTGTTTACACATTCATGTAAGCTAGAAATGTTAGCATCACCGAAATCGGTCAAGTCCACGATTTTTGGTTTACATCTTAGGAAAAAGGAAAATTCACATTCACTAATTTCGAGCATTTTAATAAAATGCCATTATAAATATGTATTACAATTATGTTAAGAAAAGACAAAATCAACATATTCCGCTTACAGCAAGCAAATGAAGGGTATAGATTTCCAGAAAAAGCCATCTTAAATGCGCACTATCTTGGCAAAAAAAATCGGAAATCTTCGGAACTTCTTGGCAAATATTCCATTTCGCAGAAAGAAAATGTGAATTTGCTTTTGTGCACAGACCGACCTGTTAGTTGACTGATGTGTTTAATTTGACAGCATTCAAACTAAAACAAACCATGTTGCCTTACTTTAATGGTGGTATACTTGGCAAACCTCTCCAATTCAGTTTTCGGTATTACCACCCCCGGGGGCACTCGATTGTTGGTAGGTAGTGTGAGATCCGCGATATCCAACACAGGGTCTTGCGGAACGGATTTTTGGTCAAAATAGGGTCTATGGAACTGATTTTTTCCCGAATTGAGGTCTCCAGAACTGCCTTTTCCACCATACAAATACGACTATTTGAGCTGAAAATCTGTTTTATGCTTTGCCCTAACATATATACTATGAGTCGAACATCCGGTATCTCAGCGGTAAAGCGATTATTCACTTAAATCTAATAAATTAGTGCCAGGGGTGTCATATAATGTGGTTTTTTTATGTTGAATGTGGGTATAAAGAACTGTTCACAGATTGTTATCACAAATGGAATAGAAAGAATAAAAATGCAATATGTCTTTCGACTTTCAGAATAGTTTCATATAATATATAAATTTTAAGTCAATGCTTATCCAAACGACTGTTCAATGGAATGGAATATGAATTTTGAAGTACATCTATTACTTTTTTCTGATTTATATGAAAAATAAACAACTGTCTAGGTATATTAAAGTATGGAACATCTAATTTGTAAACTTGTTAAATCATAACATTTCACATACCAAAACAATACTAAAACTAGAAACGTTACTTTTAAGAAATCAACTTTTTTCCACTTTTATCACATGTAATCTTGCCCCACATAAACGTAAAGTGAAATATTGAATCTTGTAATAAGCCCGAAATTACATATATGAAAAACATTTGGACTGACAATCGGGGCAAACGAACGCCATATGTATATAGAACTAGTCTCAGATGGCGGAAAAAGAAACGCATTTATTATATTGAATTTACGCTAACACTCAATGCAAATACTTCAGATAACTTATGTAAAGGCTAAATCAAATAAGACTTCGGAACGGAATCTGGTACGAGGTTTCTATTTTGAGATAAAAAAAAGTTTTCCTCTTTATAAAGTTAACCTGTTCTTGTTTTAAATGTATTTTCTAGATTATTTTCCTCAGCACTCGCCTTCAAAGACTTAATGAAAACAAAACTAGTGGGGTACTACCTAGCGTGGGGATACAGTATCTAGTGTTGGTTCTGCCCTGGTTTTAAAAACAGTATTTTGGAGCACAAGAGATCGCTTTGCTAATTAACAGAACTGTTGTATGATTTACAAAAATCGGTTTTGTAATACGCGAATTAAAAACTATGATGTGTAATCATGGTAATAGAAAACACACAGCATATGACCTGCTCAAGGCACGTAAAGCTCTTGTGGCTAGCTATCGGCATGCTTCATCAAGTGTGTCACATATTAAAGTGTGAGATAAAGTTACACGCATCTGTTGTGATACCGGTTAGTAGCCCGTTGCATCGACACAGTAGTGCGTTTTATGTGCTTTAATTATGCGTACTTCGAGAGACCCAATGAATTTCAATTTGCCATTTCTCAGATTCGCAATCAAGTTAGATATGATTCCTATAAAATACTAAATATTAGCCAATATGTTTTTCCTTTCTTAACTATTTCTTTATTTTCTTCTTACTTAACCCTCGAAAAACTAAGGTCGCCCTAAGGATTTTTTTCCCGCAACATAAAAACGCAAAAGCAACCGACCCAGACATTTAAGTCATCTCTTTTACATTTCTTGCAGTCATTTTGGTGAAAAAATTGGGAAGTACCACTTTAGGTGGGGTTAGGGTAAGTTGTCAAAGTTTGGGTGTGAGGGGGGTTGGTGAAGCCCCGGAAAATTTTAAGTCGCATTTTGAAAATATATGCAGGCTATGAGGATGAAACATGTTGGAATTATAATTTCCCTTCTTTATTTGAAAAAAATATGATGAAATTCCGTTTTTTAGATCTTTTATAGCAAAATTTTGATTTCTGTGGCCATTTTCGCCAAAATTCAGATTATTCGACCTGAAAGACCTTTATGACGTCATAGTTACGTAACGTCGTGGCCAATTTTGGTGATCTTGATATCGTTGGATAGGGGAGGACCATACCTATCTATAGGGAGTTCCGTTCTAAAAGTATAGGGCCAGGGGGGTTGCAACCCCCTAGCCCCTTTGGTTAGACGTGTTACAAAAAAAAGGCTTGATCAGACAAGGGTTAATTGATTTAAAAAAAAAATTCAAGCATTAAACTGTAAATTATGTATTTAATGCTAATTTCAGACTACATTATTGTTGGCGTTATTTCTATTAATTAAGTTTTCAGGATTTATGAACCTTAGTTTTTACATTTGCCTCACGGATAAGGTAAAGGGGACCAAAAACAAATTGTATTTATGATAAATTCATACATAAAATATTTAATGTATGCGATATGCATATTTCAAAAAATGAACAGCGCCATCAATAATAAAATCTCAAAATATGGTTAAAAATTGATCTAAAATGAGTATTTTTTGAGATAAAATGTAAAATTAAATTACGGAAACAAATATGACAGTTGAACATCTAATTCCAGATAGGTCTTTATTAATTATAACAGTGCATTTCTGTTAATTAATAAATGCACCCATCAAACAGTGTTGACCGATGTGTTGATATTAATTTTGTGCAGTTGTTGACCTATATCAAAAAGCAATACCACTTTTGTCTACCCAAACCGAGTTAAGAAAGGTTGAACTTTCCATTGCGTTGTCATGTTTTTTGACACCGTGGTTCGTTTCCATTTTAGTTTGAATTCAAATGCGGTGCAGTTCGCTTTAGAAACGCAACACATTGCGTTGTAACAGGGGCGTCGGAACCGTGTAGGCCGTGTGGGCTTTGGCCGCACCACTATACATTTAATTTGATGCGTTTTATTACAGTCCTGGCATAAATATCCATAACATATACAGCTTGTCCCAATAATAATGCAACGAGTAAATAACAAAATATTAAAATAGTTTCCAAAATATTAACTCATAGTAATATATGTTTTTCAAAGGTGGAGTAATAACTCTACAGCATGCTTTTTGCCCCGTTTAATTTTACCACTCCAGTACAAAAAATAATGAAGAATTTAATAAAGACTTCCAGCAAAAGAAATGCAAAATTAAAATGAGAAGAATATGGCGGAATTCTGCAACCAACTAGAGCAAAACCAATCAAAACAAATCTTATCTAACATATACCTTTAAGTGATATTTTAACTGAAACAGGTCAAAATTGTCAAATTAAAATACGGATCTTCATGATACTCTCATATTCTTTGAATCTGCAATTCTGTTGAGACAATCGGGAAATTTAGGATGCAATTTCTACCCAAAACAGTATTCTAATGATATATGCTAACCAATAATACTGTTATTCACAAGTCTTTAACAGAAACCACGAAAAAAACGAAGACAAAGGAGTTTAAGAACTCAAGTAAGTTAGCGATTCATCTGGCCCGTTAAGGGGACTTAACAGGTTGACTCAACCAGACGCAACAACCTGCTTAATACCAGCAGATCCTTATTAAATCGGACCCTTAAGTCATGAAATGGGTTCAAGGGATGCTTCTCCTAATCATGTGAGGCTTTTAGCAATATCTATTCAACGCGTGCCCCATTACGTCACCAGAGTTGAATCATTACAGATTTACAAATCGGACCATCAAGATTTTGCTGGTCTTTACAAAATGTGCATTAACTTTTGATTCAGAGGTCCAAATTAAACAAAACAAAAATCTTGTAAAAGCCAATGGTCTACTCTATTAGATTATTATAACGTTTGCTCACAATTGTGCTCCTTTTTCTCAAAAGAAAAGTTCAAAGTTCGTTGCGTTTTTATTGGGACACCCTGTATAACTGTAACATTCATTTTACTAACTATTGCCTTATGGGGCTTAGTTCTTTGGTTAATTTTGATAGCTAAGGAGCCACAGGCCGTACCACTTTTACCAGGGGCCGCACCATTTTTATTTTCCTTCCGACGACCCTGGTTGTGAGCATGAATTCAGCTTTAAGCATTGTTTAATGAGTCTGTTTTTGTTTTGTTTTACATTTTTTCCTCATCGTTTTGGGTTTTTAATTTTGTTCAACATGCAATTTTATAATTCGGTTATACGCAGGTAATTCTGTATCAAAAAATGATGATTTTCTTAATTCCTTGGTATAATTATCTTAGCTGGTGTTTTCAAACCATTCAATAGAATTTGAAAACTGATTTGATTTCTTATTTTTTTATAGAAATGATATTGTCATTGGCTATCATGTTGTTGTGTGATGCCCTGCCCACCACTCCATAGTGTGCTACTAGCCAAAAAGGCGGCCATTGATACATTTGCAGTAGGGTGAGCAGACGTGGAAACTTTTAATGTAAATAAATTCAAGTTGCTGATACAATGTATAACTATCACGTTGAGATGGGTCACCAATAAGGTAATTACATGACCACATATAACTTGAAGGTTTGCTCAGTATTTGCTAAGCAAGGTTCGTGACGAAATTCAAAAGGCGTCTGATTCTCAATTTAAATGTCCCCGGTATCAAATCCAGGGAGATTCCAAGGTAAATTTGTTCATAGGTGGAATCATCAATAAATTTAATTCTGAAAACATGGTTTACATTTAAACACGAAGAAACAACGGAATTGTATATTTTCTTAATAAATATATTTTAATTGTCATAATTACGTTACAGATTCTTGTTGGGTTCAATTAAGACTCTCATATGGAGTCAGAATGACACTTGACATTGCGTCATAATCACTGAGGAGTTGTTGCTGCTTGACTTCATAACAGATGTTTGGGGTTGTTTTAGACCAAGAGTCATAGAATCGCCGTTACTGTAAGTTAAGAAGTCACCAGGGCTCTATTTCTGAAAAGACTATTCCTAAGTCGGTATGCGGAACAATAATCATTTATAGATCCACAAATAGTTTACACTTTGAGAACAATGAGGTACGTATCTTTATTAGAAATGTTCCTAGCTAGATATGACTATAAAAATGGTCTTCATCACTTCCAAGTTGAACATATACAAAATGTTCTTGTCCTGTAGTAATTTTAGAAAATATGATAAGAATGCTCCAAAACAGCTTCATGAAATAGAGCCCTGTACTCCCTTTTTGCTGTCAGTACACGTCGATGTCGAGATTTTATAGTGTCCGAAAATGCAGCGCAAAGTTCAGACAAAATTACAATGGTTAAAAAGGATCGACGCGATTGTTCCCCCTTCTTGATATGTTTTTACAGTTGGTTTGGAGTTCTTATTTCCTAGGTTAAATTCCCTTATCAATAGCCCATTTTTTTCCCTTGGCCTGTCGGAGATGTTTATTTTGTTTTTTCAGAAGGGTTTAAATAATTGAATCCGTCATCTATCAGTAACAACTTGCTGCAAGACCTACCAAATCATAATCTAGCTAAAGGATGGTGGCTTCTCCCACAACGTTGATTGTTCTTCTGGTTGTCTAGATTCCATTTATATCATTATCAATGATTGTTCTAATTATGAAACACTGTAAAAACATCATTAGCAGCTACGCATTTATTACTGCGCTTAATTACATGCACTTTTGACAGATTGGTACCACTATAATAATCACAACATTATGAATATTTATTCCATTAATTATCCCAAGGTGTTTGAAGTACATGTATTATGCATCAAAATAATAAATGCAAACATCGATACATATATTTCGAAATTAAAACGGTTTAATTGTTCAATAAATCATTTAATTAATTTTCGCACAAATTGTCTTGAGCACCCTTAGGAAGTAACACCTTAGTAGTGTTTGTGATCATTATGATTATAGTAGTTTTTCAGGCTTATACAAATGTCTTACTTGAATTGTAACTATATTAACTGAAGGAGCATATTTCGAACAAGCTTTGCTCAAGTTCAAAGTTCATTTACATTAATTTGATCTTTGTAATTATGTACTTTAGCGGAAAGTTTTATGTGTATATTAACTGGTTTCTCTTTTTGTACTTGTCTGACGAAAGGGGGTTCTTATCGCTCTTGAATGGGATTCCTGTGTGTCAATATAATTATAGTGATGTTTGGCATATTGTTTTGGTGTATTGTTTTCATTCTGTACTATATAGTTTTGGTTTCTTTCGTACTGCGCGCATATCAATTTTTTAGACTTCATTGGAAAATGTACATCCCTATTCAAAAATAAAACATTCCGATTCAAGTAAAGAATTGCGCGTCAGATGTGTGCGTATAACTACACCCCGCCGTAATTTTCAACGCGCGGGCCCACTGCGCGTAACACTAGCGCGCTGGCAAACAGTGTGTTATTTGAGATCGGTTAGACGGATTTTGCCCAAAAATTATCCGATGAAAGACTAAACTATACTGATTGCTACTATGAAAACAGCTTCATTTTTATTTATTGGTTCCTGAGATATAATCATAAACAAAAGTGGTGCATTTTTATATGGACATACTGTATAGTGTTCGGGCATTATGTACTCAAGAAAAAAAAAGTAACAAAATTCTCGTTCTCTTAAAATCCACGAAATTGAAAAAAAAAAATCAATTTGAAACAACACAAGCAATTTTATCTTTTAACCATCAGATGTTTCGCTTTTATCACATGAATTCAATTCTTGTTCAATATGAGCGTAATGTGACATATTGAATCTTGTGATAAGCCCGAAATTGCATATATGAATGCGGACTGCCAATATCAGTGAACGAACGTCATATGTAGCCTCATATGACTAAAACGAAATTAAATATATTGAACTCATGCAAACATTCAACCTAATGCCTCCAAGTTACTTATACAAAAGACAAAATAACATATGACTCCAGAATAAAATCAGGCAGGAGATCATAGTATTTCGAGATGACAAAAATTCCAGCTTAACTTAAGGTGTATGCATTTCATGTTTTAAATATAGCATCTAGGTTATCTTCCTTCCTGCAAAGATTATATGACCACAATACATCTACTATTATGTTACTGAGCGCATGATTTGAAAATTAATGGCGTGCAAGATGAGGCATTGTTGCTGATTCGTTGTTAATATATGACCAGTACGGTATAAAATGTAAAGGCAAAGGGGGCGGCCTGTATTCCACAGGTCTGAGTGTCCATCTCTCTTCAAAGCAATTGGGCCAGACTCCACATATTGTTATATTTGCGACGAGGGGATCGCTACAGCTCCTTCCCCGCGAGTCTGTTACCTTCCCAGCATTGAAGAAAGCCGGTACCCATTTGACACCTGAGTAGAGAGGAGCACAATAGAGTAAGTATCTTGCTCAAGGACACTACACACGCCGCCCACCAGACTCGAACCCACGACTCTCAATGCCCAGCCATTAACAGTCGAGGACTTTTCCGTTAGGCTACGCACGTCCCTTTAATACTGTAAGTACTGTATATGACCCGTTGACAAATAGATCTGTCGCAGAAGAACTGATAGCGTATGTTTAATCTTACTTAAGTATTCTTATCACTTTGCAATAGATACTCTTTGGAAATATCCTACTCCCTATATTCTCATATTCTCACCTTCTCATCAGACTGTGTTCATCCACCGCTGGACGTAGCCCTCTTCATGACTTTTATACTGTTTTCTGTCCCGTGCCAGTCTGGTCCATGTATTTCCTGCATATGATGTGATGTCATCCCTCCACCTTCGTTTCTGTCTGCCTCTGCCTCTCTTCCCCTTTCTAGGTTACCTCTCTGTCATACCTATCGTCAGTTCTCCTCATTAGATGCCTTGCCCATCTCCATTTAGCTTTTTTTGATTTTGAGGATGATGTCTCGTCACCCTATATTAACTAGCAACAAATGACAGAAATCTTCTATCCACTGATGTAAGATTCTTTCTTATGACGTCATATTGGACAGCACGCCCTTGTAAATTACGATATAATTAAAATGCACAAAAACAATAAGAATGTATCAATTTTTGGTCTAGTCAATATTTGTAGAAACTATGTTGTTGTTGTTTTTTTTGTCGGATTCTTTGACTAAATCGTTAAGAAACCATTCATGATTTTCTACTTAACAAGGTTGAAGCATGTATGAAATTGGAAAAGTACAAGATACAAAATTCTCCAAACTCTTCTATCCAGTAGTTTACATACCACTTACACCTTTACATGGTCATGGTCCAATAATTGCTTAAGGTAAGTCAAACGACACGTATGAGCAGTGGCGTAACAAGATTTTTTGAATGAGGGGGCAAAACGGGACAGACATGTTTCAATTGGGTGGGGGCGAGAGCAAAGCAAAAGTAGGATTTCTCCATAGACCTAGATACAAAGTCAAATTTTATGTAGGGGGCCAAAAAGGGGGGGGGCAGTGTTTCGTCAGGGGAGCCCACTGCCCCCCCCCCCCCCTCTGACTACGCCACTGGGTATGGAAGAGTTTCATATAGGTTATTTGTATTCACCGTATTTTTAAAAGTCTGGAGTGTGAACAATCTTTTGGAGCAGTTGCTTGAGAGTTAAGCTTTGCTAACTGACGGTATGATTATTATAACGTTAAAAAACACCTTTCTAAAACCCTAAATTGAAAACAATGGTATATAATTCAAAACACACTTTACATGACCTGTTCAAAGCACGTAAAAAACTTGTGGCTTTTGGCATGCTTCATCAAGTGTGTCATATATAGTAGGAGATAACATTACACGCATCCGTTATGATAACGTTAACCAAAAGTAGCCAATTGCATTGACATAGTACTTATTTAAATTATGCGCACTTAAAGAGGCCAACTAAATTTCAATTTGCCATTTCACCGATTCACAAATAAGCCATAATAAATCCGTAGCTATACTGATATTAGCAAATATGTTACCTGTTATTTATTTTTTATTAATTTATAAATGTATTAATTAATTAATTTATTTATTTATTTATTTATTTATTTACAAAGAAAAAATGACCACAGGAAATAGGCTGGACGACCAAGATATCAAATAATGATGTGTTGCTTCTTAAAATTAAATAATTATAATTCCAACTGGCTTGTGGGGTCATTACTTATTATTTCAATACCAATGATTAACAACAGCATCTTCTTCTTAACTGTGAGAAGTTATCTTTCCTCATGCCATTTATATGGACCGTTTTTAGGATACAGTCAACAACTGTTTGCATTTTTGTAGTTTACCTCAGGTTCATCACTTATTATTTCAATACCAATGAATAACAACAGCATCTTCTTCAAAACTTTGAGATGTTATCTTCCCTCGTGCCATTTAGATGGACCGTTTTTACGATACACTACAATTGGCAACAACTGTTTTCATTCTTGTAGTTTACCTCAGGTGACAGGTGTGGATTTAATGCATCAAACATTAATTTTGGGCGACCCTTTAGGCATCAAGCAGGCGAACGGTTCTTCATATTATATTAGAAAATAGCTAAGAAATAATACATGCCAGACACTCTTTAAAGGAGCTTGGTCCGATTTTTCAAAATTTACTTTTCAATGCCTTTTGAAAGATGACCACACAAGTGGTTTAAATGTTGAATTTCGGTTGAATCGATCAAACCGTTTTGATTTTATAGGCAATTTTGTATTTCTGAGCTTCCTATACGTAACTGTGTAAAATTAATTATGGTTACCATAATTACACACATTTTCATACATATCTCCAAAACGGAACATAGCTCAGCCATGAAATTTCACATGGGTTATGAGAAAAATATGAGCAACATATCAGTATCAAAATCTCAAAAAGTTGGAAAAAATGTTGAAAGCATTCGGACCATGCTCCTCTAAGTCCTTGTTGATGTTTTAACATTGCTTCCACATTTATTCCTATTTGTTTGGTCGATTGTATTGATATGTACAATAGAAAAACACTGTGATATGTTTGTTTTTGTTCTTATATATTTTGCATATTT
>JXSR01S074639.1:50596-63178 GCA_000969725.1 Ophiothrix spiculata | reverse complement strand
AAAACGAACTTCTCAAACTCATGCTAAACAGACAGCAGTGGAGAAAATTCATCATGGCTTCCGACCGCGGTCGAAATAGATAGATAGATAGAATTGCATTGCATAAGAAAAAGCATTTTTTATATTTGACTTGCATTAAAAGCTAAATGATTAAGTAAGACTGTTTCTATTATGATGCATATCACTTAATCATATTGTTGCAAATATTACATATTTCACCCTCATAGTCATTTTCTTTGTTTTTCTTCAATTATCAGCCATGGTTGAAAAATAAAATGCTATAGGTTATAATAAAGTTCAAGTAACAAAAGATACTATTAAGTTATTACTTACTATTAAGTAAGGTTTTGGTTAGACTACCATATCATCCAGGCCGGGTAGTAAAAAACTTTTACGTTTGATGTTAGTAACATTCGTCTCTGTTTGTTTTATTTATAGTTCCTAGACTAGTGATAATATTGTAAGAGTGTTATAAAAACAAGTTCCTATGTTACGTTAAATCAGTTTAAAGATAAGTGGTTTAAAGCTTTTGAAATCGACAGTTGTATTTTTACAAAGAAATACTTGAGAAAAACCTAAAATGATTATCTGGACGAAATGTTTTAAAATTGCAGTAACATGATGAATTTTGGCAAAACTCACTTTGGTGTAAGCTTACTACCTGGTAAGATTGAATATCTTGCCAAGAATTGAACATTTTCCTAAAATAAATATTCCACAGTTCTCTTTTCAGTTGAGAAATGTTTTGTTATGGTGCTACGTCCGGAAATGAATATTCTTAACCCCGCAGACCCAATACTTAACCATGTAAGAAGAACGAGAATTCTTGGTGCTACGTCCGGAAATGAATATTCTTAACCTCGCAAACCCAAGACTTAACCAAGTACGATGAATTTGAAATCTAACACTTATACAAATAAGATATTGAACAAACGAAACGCCTAGTTGGCCAGATAAAACACCTGTGACCAATATAATTGATTTATGAATCAAATGAGAAGTTACAGATGATAAACTTCTTTAGTTATATGTCGCTTATATAAAATATTTGAAATTGCAGTCGTAGTGTATAAGCAACACTGTGTGACCAGTTTCAAATGACTAAATAACAACATTCAATACTTTGATTTCAGGCCCACATCCCATGCAAAGCCTTAAAGTGATTGACATAAAGCACAAAATCAATAATGTAAGAGAACGGAATAGAACGAGCGTTTCATATTTCTCGAGCATTTTAGTGTATTTGTTTATCTTACTGTAGTATTTACGTCTTAGTCCTGCAGCGGGGTCTTGATGTTTCTCTGATAATTCGAGATGTGGTCGGGTTTGATTTAAAAAAGAAGTTAATGATTAAAGGAAGATAGTCTTGTGATTATAATAATACTGATATAGGGGCCTAAATTGTCAGTGTATTCATTGTCGTCAATACAATGTTATTGGATGGTGAAATTTCAATTATTTTGTAAGAGAACAAATCGGTAGGTGTCAAGTATACAAGTTAAAAGGTGGAATTATAAACATAAACAAAATTACATATAAACCTTAGCAATTTGAGGCGATATAATATAGCCATATTGGTTGATATCTGTCCCCACTAAACACACGGACTTGAACGCGCGTTGCTCTCAACGAATAATGCCTTAAGGTGGAATGACGAAGTAAGATAATAATAAAGAGTAGACAACCTCCTACTATAATTATTGTTACTGTTGTGGGGCTATATTTTCCAGGTATTGTCTACAGTATTTTATTTATCTCCTGTCTGTACTTTTATCGAATTCTAGAAACAGTTCATTAGTCTGAAACAGAGCAACAGTTAATCCAACGGAAAAGGTTGCGTTCAAAATCGAGATCATCGTATTATATATATTTTTTACATTTTTATTATTCCTTTGTTATCGAACCATTTACAGAAGTGTTTGCAGAATACGTTGAAATAAGTGGGACAACAACAATTATTATTATAAGAGAAATTTTAAGTGTGCCACCTATTGTTCCGCGAAAAAATGGCATGGCTCATGAATGACGTTGGCTCTTAGGGCAATTTGAGTATTGCCTTAACCATATATGTAGTGCTTCGGTGTTGTCGAATTAAGAAAACAAAATTTTACAAGATATTGGTTTAAATATAGGAAGTAGAGCATCATCAAGTTCTGCTGTGAGTATAATTTGCTCCACAAAACTGAAATAAAAAAAAAATGACGTGCTTGTTGGTTCACAAGTTTGACATCGCATAAACAAGAACATTGCACATATTCCTTGCAGTTGCGTAGTCACCCGGGGAGGATTCACGCGATGATAAAACTGACTATTTTGCAAATATTTTTTTTTCTTACATTGGTGGAGAGCCAGGCTTATTCCAATAGTGCATGCGTTTTCAAATCTAGGGATGTCTCCGTGTTGAGAAAGACAGAACATTGAAGATAACTTTTGATTTTTGATACAGAGTTTAAATCAAATCTGTCTAAACTTCTAACATTGCCGAAATTTTCGGTCAGAGAATTGTTTTACAAATACACAGTTTACCACAATTCGTGTCATCCAACGTTGGTAATTATTTTGATTAAACCTCGTCCAGGGACGAGCTACTGCCTTAGTTCAACACGCCTATATTTAAAATATAAATGCTTTTGTGGCTACCCATGAAATTATTTTACCGACAACATAGTGAAAAAAAACCCGTAAATTAGCTTCATATGGAACAAGCTGTCAGAGAAAGATATACTCTACTTCCAATCAAATATTCAGCGAGATATGTAAAACAGGTATGGTAAAGGATAGAGTCCATTCTTTTAATTGATACCAAAATCACAAAATCATGAAAATCGGCCAAGGTGTGACGTAATTTTGACGACATTATAGTACTTAAATTTAGCTGTAAAGGCCAGATTTTCATGGAGTTTTGACTAATAAATAAACGAAATGATAATTCTAACAAGTCCTGTAAGTTTTAGTTTCATTTTTTTTCAAGCCACTTTTGTAGAATGAGAAATCGAATGCTTATATTAGAAATTGAACAAAATAAACACCTAGTTGATCAGTAAAAACACCTATGACCAATATTACATGATAAATTACGAATAGAAGTATACTCAGTAACATGTCGCTGGTATAAAATACTTGAAATTGAAGTCGAAGTGAATAAACAGCACTGTATGTCTCACATGACTGAATAACAACATTGAATATCTTGAATCTAGGCGTAAATTCAATGCAAAGACTTCAAGTGATTCTCATAAAGCACAAAAAGCAAATAAGGTGAGGACAGGGAATAAGAACAGCGTTTCATATTTCCTAACGTGGGTTAAAAGCCAAGACAGAATTTTCAAGAATTGTTTATCTTGCGTTATCATTTACGTCCTAGCCTCGCAGCGAGGTCTTCGACGTTGTTCAAATTCAAATAGAAGTACAATTACCTTCCGATTCATTGTCTATCATAATATGAGGATTTATAGTACATGCAAAAAAAATGGTTAACGTTCTCTAAAGGAAGTGTTTGCTATAAGTTCTATATACTGCCTGTAACCCTTCTGGTCAATCTTGAATATTTACAATACAAGGAATAAACATTTGATTTTTGAATTTTAATGTCTCAAATTAACCTTTTTTCGTAGATCAACGAAACATTTAAAGCAAGTAATCGTGTTTTGTTTCAAAAGAATAATAAATCATTTTAAAATCAACAAGCATACGTTTGAAATTAAAACTTTAGGAAAAGAGAAACACTTCAACATGACTCTTATTGGACAAAAGTTGAAACAGAATGTTCAAGTTCTTGAATAGATATTCTTGAATTACGATAAAATAATGTACACACCCATCCATTATGAGACGATAGATGACAGGCAAAACAAGAAATCTTATCTTTTATTCTCATTTTAATTTGGATTTTTACCGTTTTAAAGAAAATTAATGTGTTTTTACGTTAAAAAAATTAGCGTGACATCATCTAGTTAATTACTGACACCCCTGTCTAAGTAATGAATCAATCCACATGTACGATATTTCCAACGCGTAGGTGGCGCGGATTAATATACCAGGTGAATCTCACATTGTTTTGTTTACAAATGACATGAATGACGATCGAGCCATGAAGAAAATCTGCACAAAATCTGATTGGAATATACTAAAATGTGTTTTAATGAAAATATAATTGTTATCATTACTTGGTGTGTTTGCAGAAAAACGTAACATTGCATGAAATAGATGACACGATTTTCCGAGTCAATACTGGCACTTATTTAAAAAACACATTCGGAATCTGGATTTGAACCATCGATCTCCAACATCAGAGTCGGTCGACATATCGATTGAGCTAACCAGTTCAGACAATCTTTGGAGTCATTATATTTCAAGATATTTCAACCGCGAAAAACTGTGGCTTTTCAACAAATCATTTATGTGTCTGATTTTGGATGGCGCTATAGTGTTCGGATCTTACTATATAGTTGAAAAACAACTTCGACTTATGGCATATATGCGATACAGGGGTGTTTTGGGGTATATGTTCAATACGAAGGCATTTGACGACATGTTAGAATTGTCGACTCCTTCATTTATTAGCATTAAACCCGGTGAAAATTTGACATTTAGAACTTTTATAACGATTTTTTTAAGTGGCAATTTTTACCCAAAGTCGATTTTTTTCGTTTCGGAAATACCTTGTGACGTCATAATTACGTAACGTCTCGACCTATTTTCATGATCTTGGTACCAATGAAAACAGGGAACCTACCCTATACTATATATAGCACCAAACAATATAACTTTGGGGCCCACATTTCAAAATCACAGGGGGGGGGGTTGTAATCACCACTTCATCCCCCTCCCCTACCTCCTTTAAAGCCTCTTAACTACTCTGTATGTATGTATGAATGTTATGATGATATCTAATTTACACCGAGATTGCATCGCTGATGCCAAATAACTCGCGGGAATTATGGGTACCAAACTTGACAATAATGACATTATTCCTCTTGAATATTTTCTTTTCACTTTTTATTTTAAATTTTTTTTAATTAATATGCTAATTTCAACACAATGCATAATAACCATCAACGAACTACAAAAGAGTGTTTCTTCCTAAGGGTGTTTGAGCAACGAATGCGAAGAGTTAATTACATTATCAATGGAAACAATTGTTTGATTTTCACATTACGTGACAATTATTTGAAATTGATTTAAACACTCAAATGAACATGAATATTTTAAGCAACCTTTTGAAGAATTGCATTTAAAAAAGCGTGCTTTAAAGGCCAGCTTCAATTGTTATTTTCTAAGGAACAATAGGTGTTTTTTATCAGTTGACACATTTTTCCTACAAATGATTCTGCAAATCGTTCAAATGAAAGAGAGAGGGGGACATAAAACCAAGATTACGGTGAGATATATTATTGAACTCAACTCTTACAATTGTATTGTAGTTGGTATACGTTTTCCAATTGTTTGATTTCATAATCTCATTTTTTGTGAACAATGAGCTTCGTATTAAATCTGACTACCATAATGCCAATGACTTTAAGCTGTATTACTCAAAATAATGTACACACCCGTCCATTATGAGACGATAGATGACAGGCAAAACAAGAAATCTTATCTTTTATTCTCTAATTATCAAGTGACAATTTTTAGAGTTTCGAAATGTAGAAATGCTTTATGCCGTTTGCAAATAAACTAAGAATAAATTGTTGACCCTCGTCTACCAAGGCACCTTCCAATGAAGGGGATTGTTACATTTCTAACCAGGCCCCATGCACTTGGTTTTACCATCAATGGGCAGGTATGGTCATCTCCTATCTAACGATTGCAAAAATTTAAGCGAGGTGCTGCGTAAATATAACGTCATAAAGTACTTCCGGATCGAAACCATAATTTGGGACAGAAATGGACGATCAAAAAGTTTGTAGTTTGCCATAAAACGTCCATTTTTTGTTGCTAACATGTCCTGTAGTTTCCAACTACATAGCATGCATATATACCAAAATTTATTTTTGAGGACATTGTTTAAAATTAGAGGTGTTTGTTTTGGGACGAGTTATTAAAGATGGTGCAAAGTTATTATTTATAGTCATCAATAAGATTATTACCAAAAACGGGTGAAAATCACAGTTTAAAACATAGTTAAAACATCGACCAATCCAGGCAGTGCTTAACGGGTTGCGTTTAGTGAAATATAATAACTTTTTACTGTCACTTTATTTGATTGTATTGTATGCGGAAGTCAACTGCTATATTTTTTGCAACTTCCATATTTTAACGTCACTATCATGTTATAAACATTGATAACATGTATTGATATTTTTTAAATACACATCTATACAGTTTTACAAATAAGACCCACATGATCGTTCCGATCGCTACTGACCATGATTCACTCAATTTAAAGCAAAATGTAACATTGAATGCTTTTAAGATAATAGTCGATGCATTCCTCGTCATCAGTGTAATGTAATTAGGTGTTCTAATTCTGAACACTTTCCAAAAGAACAAGTAGGTTAGTGTCACTTGCGCATACGGGCTTCAAACGTGAGATTGTAACTAATATTGCGTGTGAAACCTCTCGGTTATTTTGAGGCGCCGTTATCTATAGAATGTTTATTCGGCACGGCTTACAAGCAACTTTAAAGGCAAAACTGATATTAATAGTGTGTTATTGTGTTAAATGTTGAGGTCAAATTTGATTGAGAAACGCCTGGGTCAAAATCACTACACCACTCAATTTTAGTTTTAATGGAATATGCAAATGTAATAGAGTGACAAGCAGACGATTAATTGTTGGTCATACCTTACTGCACCAAGAGAATGCTTGGAAACAGAACAAAAGATGATCTTCAACGCCCACAAGATTACAAAAAAATAGGGCTGTGGTGAATGTTGAATGGTCCCTGGCGGTGTGTGACATCTTAAAACCTTTTAAGATGTCATATACCGACAGGGACCAATGTGCACGCAACTGACGTGATAAACAGACATAACACATGTAATTACACATTTTTAAAACATTAAAGAGCTTTAGGCTCTGTCACACATCACCGTATAGAGCAAAACGTACGCCCAACGTACTTAATCCCACTATTGTTCTGTTTTATGTATTGTTGTTCGTCATGTGTTCGTTACAAGTACGTTCAATACGTTATCCATACGGTCTGTCCATTATGTATACGTTTAATTCGTTGTTCATACGGTTGTGGTTCGTTTAGCACACGTTCAATACGTGAAACTTTTGTACGTTATTTATACGTTTTGCTCTATATGGTGATGTCTGACAGAGCCTTTAGTCAAGATGTATTGTAGCCCAATAGCTGCCCTTTTGTCATGAATAGCATTTAAAACATGTGTTTACTTAAACTCTTAGACTAACAATGGTAACTATAACCGTGTTTTAAAAGGCAGCTGTTTGAATTTATCTATATTTCAATGAATAGTGTGCACCTCTCCTCCGGAGAACTTAGTCCGCAGATTTGTCGAATCAACTAGTATGGTTATTTTAATATTTCTTTATTCTGGATAAAACTCTTTTGATACATATAAGTACCGGCCTCCCAAGAGGTCCAAATGACATATTGTATTTTTTTACATAATGAAAATATCGACATTATAAGTATATATTAACCATTTCTAAGAAATACCCTTGATGGTAATTTTTAACTACGATGTGTGAGCATGAACTTGGTAACAACTAAAAATTAATTTGATCAGAAATATATTCATGGCCATGGTTGATGCATTAATTGTCACTAATTGGAATTCGCGTTCTGACGACCTTCATTGTCATATATAAATATGAACTAAGATTAAACAATCCACACTCTCTCTCTCTCTCTCTTATGACATGACTTTGCCATGGAGAGCGCATAATAAGAACTAAATATAAGTAAAACCTCATCAGATCATTTTATTTGGGCTATAAATAGTTTGAATCCAAAGTGTTTTAATTAGAATACATGGAAAGCGCTCGGATACAGCCGATTTCTCCCTTGAGTAGTGATTGCTTAAATATTTCTCACATCTCAGTTGATGGATGAAAATGTGTACACGCATATTTATTTGAAACTTTGCATTTTATTATCAACTTAACGACCAAGAACAATTCTTTAAACTTGGTCGTTTGTATATTGATATTTTTGTTCCATTCCTTGGAGAATATTTTCTAAAGATATGGCAACCTGGTGAGTCATACCTACCCTTAAACATTTGATACATTCATCTGTCATGTTACATCTTTGTTCACAAAGTTTGTATATTGTTTGTTGGGATTTATTTTTGTCTTATTTTACTACATTTTTCACCAAGTACTATAACATCCTCACTTATCGATAGATCTTATGAAAACCTCTCCAACGTGTTGGCAAAGATGTGTGTCAGGAAGGATGATGATGATGGATGTGCTTGGATGATCAAATGTACAGGAAAGACAATAGCATGTTTATTAATTTATGATTAAGCTTAGTAACTAAATCAGTTATAGAAATGAATCATTCCTAATGTTTTTTGATTGCACCGTTAAATGATTTCATCGTGATAACATACTAGTAGATTAAAATTTATATCACGTATCATTTCCATCGTTATATACTGTAGTTACCATATTTACTGACAGCAGACGTGTTTGAGGTTGTCATATAATCAAATACTAAGTAGTTTAAACTACATGCCTAATAAATGGACGATATATATCGTTTTTGTGACAACTCCGTTATTACCAAATCCCCAAAATACATGTATATCATCTTATAGAAAATTATGCTTTGACTACAGTATGTTTTTTCCTTCAATATATATATTTAATATTAAGATCCCTTCATAAATATTATAATTTCATACTCCTGTATTAAAAACGTTAAATAAAAGTTGCAACCAGTTTCTTACTGTTTTGAAGCAAACGACACCTACGAACTCTGTTGACCTAATTTATATAGAAATACATACCTAATGCAATTCCCTATGCTGCTGTGACCTAAACAATTCAACATTGTTATCCGTAGGCTAGCTTCTCAGCATCTTATTGAAAGAATGGGGACAAACCTTTCGTTTCAAAGTGCACCAGGGGGAATTCTACGCCGGGCAGGTTACTTTGTAGCAGGAGTCGTTCCGACATGGGGCTTGATACGATAGGTAAATTGACATATGCATGCTTTATTAGGTCAAGAAAAACAAAACAGCCAGTAGACGCCATACATCCATTTTGGACTTGTTTAGAAAAGGGCAAACATTTGCTATGATATCAAAATGTGTCGCAAAACTCCTGATAATGATTTTAATAATTCTGTACGAGTATGTCTTTAAAAATAAGGTGTTATTTAGATAATGCATCAAATAGTTTCTTATTAAATGACTATTGAAAATGGATGTAGGCCGTTTTGCAGGGAAACTCATCAAATTTCAACTTAAGAACCACTTATCTTCCAAATTTTTGCACAAAATCCTTTTCAATGCTTCATTAGGCTATGATGTACTTTATAAATGTCAACATCAGATCATGTTTAACCCTAACTGATCATGAAACTTTTCTCGTTCTAGCCTGTCTCCTCGAAAAGGGAAGGGTGCTGAAAAATGCGTGTTTTCACCAGGATTCGAACCAGTGACCTCCCGTTTCCCAAGCGAGTCATGGTGTACCCGTAGCAAGCCACCGCGGAGACGCTGCCCGGCCAGCGATTTGGTCCCTGCATATAACCCCCGTCGGTGACGTATCTGGACTTTTTCGTGATTTTCTAAAGTGAGATTTAGTGAGATCTGGTTCCGTTAGGGTTATTAAAAAAAAAACAGTTACCGTATATGGGCATTATGCCCTTTTATGCCTAAATATGGTCATACAATGTCCATATTTTGGCATAAAAGTAACATATTCGGGATTTTAACCAACCAAGCGAGATTGTTTCAACAATTTTTTTGCCAGGATAATACACAGGTCGGTAAGAATCTATACAAAAATAATTTTCGAAAAAATGGTCTCTAAGCCGTTTTGCAATTCAGCTCTTCGTATTTTAGAATATTAACAATATTATGAAACGTAGAAAATAAGGTTAATCTTACAGCACGCACCAGGGGCGCGTTATAAAATTTCTCTTCATAATAATTTAGGACTTCGTGATATAAAGATTCTCACCAAGTATCATGAAAAGTTTCTGAGAAAAGTTTGAATAAAGTTATGCTAATTAGCTTCATGAGAAGTGTTCTGGAACCTAGAACCATTCAATCATTAACAAAATAAAAACATTACTTCAAAAGAAGTGAAATCTCAAAGTTTCTTTCCAAGTCATTTTGTTCAAACGGTATTACTCCTGACCATGAGTGTCAAATTAAAAGCAAATGAAATTGTTAAAATTTGAAATTTTCAAACAATGGATCAATCATACTAATATTTGACAATAATTAACAAATTTGAAACAAGAGTAAGTTATAACATGTATTACACAAGACCTTTTAACATGTTTAAGGTAAAATGGAGTAAACCTTAGCTAAACAGTTGATTCATCATTTCATTTTGATATTTGTTATTGATCGACGATGCATTTAACGTTGTTTAACCCTCGTCTACCCAGACTATTTTTTTTTGTAAATCGGCCAAGGCGTTACGTAATTATGACGTCATAAAGTTCGTCCGGATCGGAAAATCGGGATTTTGGACAAAATGGCCACTTAAATTATAAATCTATTTTCGTCGGGTTTTTTTCAAATTAAGAAGGGAAATGATCACTCTAACATGCCCTTCAAGTATCAGCTTCATAGCATCCATATATTTTTTTAAATATACCAGGGGTCTCCCCCCCCCCCGAACTTTTTTGACGGCCTCCCCTAAGCTCACCGTAATTGGTACTCCCCTAATTACCCAACTTCTTGGGGTCGATTGTTTTGCGTTTTTATGCAGCGGAGAAAAACCTTAAGGGGTTGCAACAACCACCACCTCGGTAGACGAGGGTTAATGGTTAAGGTCTATAGTTTGAAATTCACTCCCAAACATCACCCGCATCATATCCTTTCTCAGTCAATATAAATCCGAGTTAAAACCCATCGCTTCCGTCAGGCGTTTCCCGTTTCTCGTCATGTTTGTTCCTGATCGTTGTTTTATCTTATTGGGTGATTTTAGCCCGTCGTTATAAGAACGCTTATTACTAATATCATCAAATGACTGTTTTCTTAAACATGTCTTGAATTTGGATTTTTTTCCTTGAAAATCTCGCAATGATATTTACAATAATGAAGTGTCATACTAACACGAACGAACAAAAAATATGTTTGAACATTTAGTTTTGTTCTGATCAAAGTTCATGTTACATCAAATCTTTGTCTGAGTACCTTGAAGGACGTGTGTAAATTGTGTTCACTGCTTAGTAATTGCATTTGATAAGAAAGACATTTTTTCGACATGGAATACTTGACTTGCATTAAAAGCTAAATGAATAAGCAACAAAGTTTCTTTTATGCATATCACTTAAGCAGATTGTTGTCTATGTTACATATTTAACCCTAATAGTTATTTCTATGTTTTTCTTCAATAACAGACACGGTTAAAAATGCTCATTATGTTCAAGTAACAACTATTACGTTATTACTTAGTATTAAGTAAGTGTTTGGTTTAATCCAAGCAACTAGACTACCATATCATCCAGGGTAGAGAAAATCATTACGTTAACTTTTAGTAACATTTGTCTCTGTTTGTCTTATTTATAGTTCCTAGACTGGTGAAAATAAGAGTGTAGTCAAAAAAGTTCCTATGTTACGTTAAATCAGTTTAAAGGAAAGTGGTTTAAAGATTTTGAAATCATTTAACAGTTGTATTTTTACAATGTAATATTTGAGAAAAACCTAAAATGATTATCTGGACGGAATGTTTAAAATTGCAGTAACATGATGAATTTTGGCAAAACTCACTTTGGTGTAAGCTTCCTACCTGGTAAGATGAAATATCTTGCAAAGAATTGAACATTTTCCTAAAATATATATTCCACAGTTCTCCTTTCAGTTGAGAAATGTTTTGTTATGGTGCTACGTCCGGAAATAAATATTCTTAACCCCGCGAACCCAATACTTAACTAACTAAGAAGATCGAGAAATCTAACACTTATAAAAATAAGATATTGAACAAACAAAACGCCTAGTTGGCCAGTTAAAACACCTGTGACCAATATTATTGATTTATGAATCAAATGAGAAGTTACAGATGATAAACCTCTTTAGTTATATGTCGCTTATATAAAATTCTTGAAATTGCAGTCGTAGTGAATAAACAACACTGTGTGACCAGTTTCAAATGACTAAATAACAACATTCAATACTTTGATTTCAGGTCCATATCCCATGCAAAGCCTTAAAGTGATTGACATAAAGCACAACATCAATAATGTAAGAGAACGGAATAGAACGAGCGTTTCATATTTCTCGAGCATTTTAGTGTATTTGTTTATCTTACTGTAGTATTTGGGTCTTAGTCCTGCAGCGGGGTCTTGATGTTTCTCTGATAATATGTAGATGTGGTCGTGTTTGATTTAAAAAAAGAAGTTAATGATAAAAGGAAGATAGTCTTGTGATTATAATAATACTCATATAGGGGCCTAAATTGTCAATATATTCATTGTCGTCAAT
>JXSR01S074639.1:28989-50545 GCA_000969725.1 Ophiothrix spiculata | reverse complement strand
GGGGCTATATTTTCCAGGTATTCCTTGTCTACAGTATTTTATTGATCTCCTGTCTGTTCTTTTATCGAATTCAAGAAACAGTTCATTAGTCTGAAACAGAGCAACAGTTGATCCAACGGAAAAGGTTGCATTCAAAATCGAGATCATCGTATTTTATATATTTTTTTACATTTTTATTATTCCTTTGTCATCGAACCATTTACAGAAGTGTTTGCAGAATACGTTGAAATAAGTGGGTCAAATGAGTGTTAAGTGTGCCATCTATTGTTCCGCGAAAAATGGCATGGCTCATGAATGACATTGGCTCTTATAGTATCCCTATATTAAGTTTAATCTGTGAAAAAATTTTAAAGAAGCGTTTCGGAGGGGTCAAAGGTCATTGACCTCAAACATCAATTGAAGAGTATCGAGTTGGGTGTCAAATGAAAGGAAATTTAATTTTAAATGGAGAAGGTGGTATTAATTTTATCATATGATGCTTCTATGAAATGTCAGGATGAATTAAAGACAATAACAATGTCTGGTACTATATTTCAAGCGATTAATCATTATAGATCCGATCCATTCAACTTTTTTAATATGTTATCTAATGTAATGGAAACACATTTTGCTATGTATATCTGTGTTGAATATACAGTAAATAATGCACTGTTCATAAAATGGTACAATGTAAATATTAATAGTTTCAAAAATAAAAGTACCAGTAGAGTTAGTTACATGTGCAAATGTGCACATTATCGAATGTAATATGATTCAATGGTCATTGGAATCTATTTTTACCCGTCACGGACATTATATCATCAAATACATACATGAATGACTGGTGCATAAATATTGATGAATACATTTGTATCAATTAAACAATGTTAATCATGTACTTTTTGTATACTCTCATTCATCTGAGTTGATTCAAGTTCAGATATCATTTAAAATCTAGACTACCAGACATACTTACTCAGAGCAAACTGATGTTGTGGGCAGGACATAAAAATATTATTTTTTCCTCAGGAGCAAGTTTTTGAAATTCAAAGTGTCCTCAATCAGCTTGTATTTATTTTTTCACATGAAGGCACAAGTTCCTCAATTTCTTTTGTTGCTTCCTGGGAGCGGTGCTCCCCGCTCCCGCACAATATGACAGGCAAGTTGTGGGCGAAACCTTTTCCCGTGATGTAGACCTTGTTTCAAGGAAGCAGTTTGGAGGAGACCAGAACAACCTTCTCTCAACCGCAGAGGTGGTGTTAGAGTCAACCTATCACACGCCTGGCACAGAACAATAAAGACAATTACTTGCAGGATATGACGTCATCTCCAACATCTGATGTCATCATTCCATCTAGAAACAAGGTCTAAACCATAACCCAGCTGAAGGGCGATGGTTTCACCCGCAATGTCGGTTTACTCCTACGTTGGTACTCCGACGTTGGTAGTCTAGATTTGAAATAATATCTTAAACAATATTAACAATTCTTGAGAAAACATCACATACAACAGTTTTCAAAATAGAAAGTTTAGTTGGCCGCATCTTTGTGTGTGTGTCAGCTGTCTGAATTTCTGATTCGGTTGATGATAAACATGTGAATACATAACATTCTGGGGAAAAGTGGACTTGTACAAAGAATATTTCGTATGACCATTAATCTTTGACACTGTGTCAATTCCTGACCAGCCATACTTGAAGTGATATTCTTCTTAGTAACCAATCTCAATAATAGATATATCGTAAACTTCATTATTGAAGTCCATTTGCATCTACATATTACAACAATTAGGCCTATTGCTTGGAAGAGAGCAAAACTAGTAAATCTGTATCCTGAGCTACAACAACAACTGTTATGTCCAAAATTCGTCCATCATCTGTCTTTTTGCCTGACTAACACCAATGCTGTTTCTACAAGTAGTCACCACTGTAGATATGAGTGAGTTGAGAGCGCCTTTATACTTCTCAATGGCCAGAAAAACTTTCTGTCGCATGGTACACTTAATTCTAGTGTTAATCTACAATTCGGAGATACTTTCTTTTCCATTATTCGCTGCTTATATTCAAGATCATAGGATCATTAGGATGGCTCGCAATCATACACGTCAAGCACTACTGTAGGGTTCTGGAACTTGCCTTTGATGTATTTGATATATGAACTCATCCGCAATAGACATGATGGTATCACCCAAAGCCCACTTTACTTTGAAGTAGCCATCCTCAGTCAACTATACATATGCCTTATTTCCATTTATTTCAACTTTAGTTGATGATTCTTTGAGCATATTAAATTCATACTGTTGGGGTTTTCTCATCAGACGATCCATCGTGAAATGTGATGTTGGAACCGAACATGAGTTAGCTTAAAGCTTGAGACATTTCAATTCCTTTATCTTGCTCAGCCATTATGATATACATGTAGACCTAAAACAATAACTAAACCAATCAAAATATGTGCTTTAAAATGTGTATTACTTGTACATATTGATTATAGTATTTATTAAGCCTAAGAACAATGTACATGTATGATGTTTAATATTTTCATCACATCAAGTTGACTTACAGTATTTACTTTGTTTTTCTTATTAGGTTCAAAGTAACCAGGGGCGTCTGAAGGAAAATACAAGTGATGCGGCCCTTTGTTAAAGTGGTGCGGCATTGGCCCTTTAGTTATAAAAAATAAGGAAACAATTAAGCCCTAAAAGACAACATCTACTAATAAGTAGAGTGCTGTGTTGTGGTTATTTATGCTGTGACTATAATAAAACGCATCAAACTATTATAGGTTAATAAATGCGCATTTCATACGCGAGTGAAATGAGACAAAATCAATGCACGCGCGGTCAATTTTGATGCCTCCAATTCACGAGGCCCGTAGGGGCTGAGTGCATTGGACAGCAATCAAAATTTACCGCAAGTGCATTGATTTTGTCTCATTTTACGAGCATTATGAAATGCAAATTTATTAATCTAATTCATACACGACAGAAAAATAATATTGTATATTTTATCAACTTAAATCAGGCCTTTAATATGACCATCAAATTCAAAAACTTCTCTAAACTAAATAAATAATCACCCGACAAAAACAATGAAACATTCATACGCACTAAACGCCTGCCACGCAAACCGGAACGCAACAAGCTCAGTGCATTGTGAAAATCCACTGCACTCAGCAGGGTTGGCACTCAGCGTACTTTATATCCATGCGTTCTGATTGGCTAGGAGACACGCGCGTGCACGCGGAGTGTATGAATATTACATTTATTTATTTTGTTTTGTTTTCCGACTGAAAAGTGGTGCGGCCAAAGCCCAAATGGCTCACACGGTTCTGACGCCCCTGAAAGTTACTCCTGTTTAATTTTTGATCCTTGTCATGTTTTGTCTCAAGTATGTTAAATCTAATATAATTTCTATACATGTTTTCTGTTAACTATTTACTGTTTAATGATTTTTTTCTACCCTTGTTACAAATCTCATCGCTTGCCTGTGCAACTTTCTTGCGCTTTGGTCGTGGTCCATCATCCTCTTCCTCAGTACCCGGTTCCCTTTGGATACATGTACATATGGACCGGCAATTTCTGTGGGCTACAGTATAGGAATATTAGTTACTTTTTAATGAGACGTTGTAATTCGGTTTACAGTTGCAGCTTTAAGCACATTTTTCATACAATTATAAGTATAGACCAACATCATAAGCCATACATGACCTTTTTATTTAAAATGATATTAAAATATACCTGAATTTATACAGCCTATATTAGAAAATGATTCTACTGTTGGCTTGATTTATATGGGTAAAACCCCAGAAATAGCATACTAAACAGTGCTTATACTTTTCAATTTAATTTAGCATTTTTCAGAAACATGATATGGAAAAACAAATGTCACTTGCTTGGTTTAAAATTAAATTCTCTTTCATTTGACACCCAACATGATACACTTCAATCAATATTTGAGGACAATGACCTTTGACCCCTCCGAAACGCACTTTCCCCATCCCTCATCCGAGCTCATTTTTTTTTTTTGGTAAGTGTTGACACCCTTACCAACTTAAATCAGTTGAAATTAGCTTCTTTAAGATTTTATCACAGATTGCCTTTAGATATGTTTAATTTAGGGTTACTATTAGGGCAATTTGAGTATTGCCTTAACCATATATGTAGTGCTTCGATCGGTGTTGTCGAATTAAGAAAACAAAATTCTACAAGATATTGGTTTAAATATAAAAAGTAGAGCATCATCAAGTTCTGCAGTGAGTATATATTGCTCCACAAAACTGAAATAAAAATAAATGACGTGCTTGTTGATTCACAGGTTTGACATCGCATAAACAAGAACATTGCATATATTCCCTCCAGTTGCGTAGTCACAAGGGGAGGATTCACGTGATGATAAAACTGACTTTTTTGCAAAAAAAATATTTCTTACATTGGTGGAGAGCCAGGCTTATTCCAATAGTGCATGCCTTTTTAAATCTAGGGATATCTCCGTGATGAGAAAGACATTATTTCTTATCTCCTGTCTGTACTTTTATCGAATTCAAGAAATAGTTCATTAGTCTGAAACAGAGCAACAGTTGATCCAACGGAAAAGGTTGCATTCGAAATCGAGATCATCGTATTATACATATTTTTTTCATTTTTATTATTCCTTTGTCATCGAACCATTTACAGAATACGTTGACATAAGTGGGTCAAATGAGTGTTAAGTGTGCCATCTATTGTTCCGCGAAAACTGGCATGGCTCATGAATGACATTGGCTCTTAGGTCAATTTGAGTATTGCCTTAACCATAATTATATGTAGTGCTTCGGTGTTGTCGAATTAAGAAAACAAAATTCTACAAGATATTGGTTTAAATATAAGAAGTAGAGCATCATCAAGTTCTGCTGTGAGTATAATTTGCTCTACAAAACTGAAATAAAAATAAATGACGTGCTTCTTGGTTCACAAGTTTTACATCGCATAAACAAGAACATTGCACATATTCTTTGCAGTTGCGTAGTCACAAGGGGAGGATTTACGTGATGATAAAACTGACTGTTTAGCAATTATTTTCCTTACATTGGTGGAGAACCAGGCTTATTCCAATAGTGCATGCGTATTTAAATCTAGGGATGTCTCCGTGATGAGAAAGACAGATCATTGAAGATAACTTTTGATTTTTGATACAGACTTTAAATCAAATCTGTCTTAATTTCTAACACTGCCGAAATTTTTGGTCAGATATTTCACAAATACTTAGTTTACCACAATTCGTGTCATCCAACGTTGGTAATTATTTTGATTAAACCTCGTCCACAAAAGTGGTTTGAAAAAATATGAAACTTAAACTTTCAGGACTTGTTAAAATTATCATTTCCTTTATTTATTAGTCAAAACTCCATGAAAATCTGATATTTATGGCCTTTACAGCTAAATTAAGTACTATAATGTTGTCAAAATTACGTCACGCCTTGGCCGATTTTCATGATTTTGTGATTTTGGTATCAATAAAAAGAATGGACTCTATCCTTTACCATACCTGTTTTACATATCTCGCTGAATATTTGATAGGAAGTGGAGTATATCTTTCCCTGACAGCTTGTTCCATGAAGCTAATTATATTTTTTTTTCCCACTATTTTGTCGGTATAATAATTTCATGGTAGCCACAACAGCATTTAAGTTTTAAATATAAGGCGTGTTGAACTAAGGCAGTAGCTTCCCTGGTTACATATTCGTTTTAAACCAAGCGTTGCATGAGCCGTTATTGATTATGTTAGCCTATGTATTCATATGTACGTAAGCTTACATTGATATAATTCATGGCATTATAGTGTCTTTGCATTCAATGCCAATTTGAATTGCGTGGGCTTGTTGTGTCTGCCTACTAGAACTTAATCGCCCCTTGCAAAATTGTGAGCGTCCATCCCAAACAAGTCGTACAATTTCAGCCTCTTGTCATTTTCAAATGTTTCAAATATTTGCAAATACAATGTTATAAGGAATGACACCTCAATAAACTTTACTCGAATTCCAGAAGTTAAATAACGGTCCGTAAAAGGTTGTAAGGGAGTAAAATGTATAACCGAGATAAAAACGTTCAAATATGTGATGGCTCACCCCGAAAACGGGGACTTTGCGACAGAACACTTTTAAAGAAACAGGTAAAAACAGGCGGTAAAAAATAAACAAAATAATAAGAATTTTCAGAAGATTTTCTGTTATAAAATGTGATCGCCTTTATAAATTTCAACATGTAAGGCGTCATTTTAAAGTTTAGACAATTATGCTGTAACAGATGAAATGATAAAATCAAAATTGATATCATCTGCAAAGTCCCCCCTTTTGGGGTGATCCATTACATATAATTACTCTGATATGAGTTTTACAAAAAGGTGCACAAGGCATAAATTATCTTGGCAAACACTTCCTTGCAGTCAGCTACCATGACAAAATAAATGTCTCCTAACATTAATGAATTATGCACCCACCTAGTTGTTGATCGGACTACGCGTGAATTACGCGTAGTCCCCCCCCCCCCTCTGAAGTGTTAAGGACATTACTCAATGGATCTTCATTCATGAGGAACTAACCAAATAGCGAAATTAGACCAGAAAAGTGTGCATCAACATTTTTGAGAAAGCATAACTTCTGTTCTAGATTACCCATTGAAATTAAAAACAATCGTTAATCGTTATATTTAAGTCTGTTTCATGGACTATAATACATGTATATAAATAATATCTTTACATTTTTTCTGACTATCCGGTAAAGCCATGAACTTTAACACAAAGAATGCATCAAGAAAAATGAGAAATATAATGCTTATGGTAGATATTGAACAACTTACCCTGGAGAAAATTGAGTACCATTCTAGTACAAGATTGGAATGTGCACATTTGGAACATCATTCGAGTACACTTTAAGTACAATTCTAGTACACATTTTTTGTACTAAAAGGGTACTTAATGTGTACTCGAATGATGTTCCAAATGTCCATATTCCAATCGTGTACTAGAAATTATTGTACTCGATTTGTACTAGAATTGTACTCGATTTCTACCAGGATAAACACCTAGTTGGTCAGTTAAAATACCTATGACCAATATTAAAAATAACATGAGAAATTACAAATAGGAGGCTACTCAGTAACATGTCGCTGGTATAAAATACTTGAAATTGCAGTCGAAGTGAATAAACAGCTCTGTATGTCTCGAATGACTGAATAACAACATTCAATATCTTGAATCTAGGTCTAAATTCAATGCAAAGACTTCAAGTGATTGTCATAAAGCACAAAATCAAATATGGTGCGGGCAGGGAATAAGAACAGCGTTTCATATTTCCTAACGTGGGTTAAAAGCCAAGACAGAATTTTCAAGAATTGTTTATCTTGCGTTATCATTTACGTCCTAGCCCCGCAGCGAGATCTCGGACGTTGTTCAAATTCAAATGGAAGTACAAGTTACCTTTCGATTCGTTGTCTATTATATATAAGATGAGGATACATGCAAAAAATTGTTAAAGTGTTCCTAAAGGAAGTGCCTATAACCCTTCTGGTTAATCTTGAATATTTAGAATACAAGGAATACAAATTTGATTTTTGAATTTTAATGTCCAATTCTCAAATTAACGATGTTTATTGATCAACGAAACATTTAAAGGAAGCAATCGTGTTTTGTTTCAAAAGAATAATAAATCATTTGAAAATCATCACGCATACGTTTGAAATTAAAAATGTAGGAAAGGGGAAACACTACAACACTTGACTCTTGTTGGAAAAAGGTTGAAAAGAGAATTTTCAAGTGCATGTAAAGGAAATACTTTTTAAAGTCAATGCTCTGGGATTAGGGTAGTCAGATTACGAAGCTTTTGGTTCACAAAAAATTAGATTATGAAATCAAATAATTGAAAAACTTATACCGCATTTTAAAAAAATCATAATTTTTGACAAATTTACCCAAATTTTACCCCTTTCTATCCAGAAATCTCAAAAAAGGGCTCTGTTGCGCATTTTTATAGATCCTTGAGTACCAATTATTAAAAAAAAAAACTTTCAAAAAATAAATTTAGGTATTAAAAATGCCGTAAAAAATACCCTAAAAAATCCAAAATGGCCGCCATTTTTATGCAAATTAGGTGACCTTTGACCCATTTTTCCGATGAATTTGCATTACCATAGGAAACAACATACTACAATATGAAAACAATTGGCATTTAAATAAAAAAAAAATTCAAAGTAGTCCATTACCTTAAGCACCCCATCTCTAATTTAGTAGTTCAAACTATTCTTTTCCGCTTTTCAAACTATTCCTTTCGGGCGAAGCATTTATAGATATGTTTATAAAATAAGTGGGTCAACTATTAATGAGTACTATATATAAGATTCAGTTTTCTTTCAGATAAATTTCTGTAAGGCCAGCTTTTGCTCTGTGGAAAATGGTATGTCTTACAATTGACCCGATTACTCGCATTGCGTTTCCATATATGTAATGCTTCAAAGTGAATGAGTAGAAAAATACTTCATAATGCTGACTTCAACATATAATCTAGAGCATTAGTCAAATCTTGACGTGTTTCTGTGAGTATATCTGTCTGAACTAAGTCAATTTTAGAACATGTCAAACTAACATTTACTGCAGTTTTAGTAAACATCAGTCATCCCTAACGCCTACACATCAAAAAAGTAAACTGGTGCGGAGTAAAATGGGTTGAGTAAAAAGTTGAGTTAATATTCACTCATCAGCAGAGTAAAAGTTCTATTTTCTGTTACCTCTTCACTTGAGTAAAAACTGAACAACGCCCTCCTGATACCGATTTTCCTATTTAACTCAAAAGTTGACTTGTTTTTACTCATTTGAGGGTATGCTGAATATTAAGTATTATCAAGTGACAATTTTTAGAGTTTCGAAATGTCGAAATGCTTTATGCCGTTTGCAAATAAACTAGGAATGAATTGTTGACCCTCGTCTACCAAGGCACCTTCCAATGAAGAGATTGTTACATTTCTAACCAGGCCCCATGCACTTGGTTTTACCATCAATGGGCAGGTATGGTCATCTCCTATCCAACGATTGCAAAATTTTAAGCGAGGTGCTGCGTAATTATAACGTCATAAAGTACTTCCGGATCGAAACCATAATTTGGGACAGAAATGGACGATAAATCAAAAATTTGTATTTTGCCATAAAACGTCCATTGTTTGTTGCTAATAAATAAACCATTTGATAACATTAACATGTCCTACTACATAGCATGCATATATACATAAATTTCTTTTTGAGGACATTGTTTAAAATTAGAGGTGTTTGTTTTGGGCCGAGTTATTAAAGATGGTGCAAAGTTATTATTTATAGTCATCAATAAGATAATTACCAAAAACGGGTGAAAATCATAGTTTAAAAACATAGTTATAACATCGACCAATCCAGGCAGTGCTTAACGGGTTGCGTTTAGTGAAATAAACTAAATTTTTTACTGTCACTTTATTTGATTGTATTGCATCCGGAAGTCAACTGCTATATTTTTTTGCAACTTCCACATTTTAACGTCACTATCATGTTATAAACATTGATAAAAATGTATAAATATTTTTTAAATACACATCTATACAGTTTTACAAATAAGACCCACATGATCGTTACGATCGCTACTGACTATGATTCACTAAATTTAAAGCAAAATGTAACATTGAATGCTTTTAAGATAATAGTCGATGCATTCCTCGTCATAATTCTGAACACTTTCCAAAAGAACAAGTAGGTTAGTGTCACTTGCGTATTATGGGATTCAAACGTGACATTGTAACCAATATTGCGTGTGAAACCTCTCGGTTATTTTGAGGCGCCGGTATCTAGACATAAGAATGTTTATTCGGCACGGTTTACAAACAACTTTAAAGGCAAAACTGATAACAAAAGTGTGTTATTGTGTTAAATTTTGAGGTCAAATTTGATTGAACAACGCCTGGGTCATAATCACTACACTACTCAATTTTAGTTTTAATGCAATATGCAAATGTAATAGAGTGACAAGCAGACGATTAAATGTACTGGTCATACCTTACTACACAAAGAGAATGCTTGGAAACAGAACAACAGATGATCTTCAACGTTTACAAAAGATTACAAAAAATAGGGCTGTGATGAATGTTGAATGGTCCCTGGCGGTGTATGACATCTTAAAACCTTTTAAGATGTCATATATCGCCAGGGACCAATGTGCACGCAACTGACGTGATAAACAAACATAACACATGTAATTACACATTTTTAAAACATTAAAAAGCTTAGTCAAGATGTGTTGTAACCCAATAGCTGCCCTTTTGTCATGAATAGAATTCAAAACATGTATTTACTTAAACTCTTAGACTAACAATGGTAACTATAACTGTGTTTTAAAAGGCAGCTGTTTGAATATATCTATATTTCAATGAATATTGTGCACCTCTCCTCCGGAGAACTTATTCCGCAGATTTGTCGAATCAACTAGTATGGTTATTTTAATCTTTATTTATTCTGGATAAAACTTCTTTGATACATAAGTACCGGCCTCCCAAGAGGACATTAGTTCTCAAATGACATATTGTATTTTTTTACATAATGAAAATATCGACATTATAAGTATATATTAACCATTTCTTAGAAAAACTCTTCACGGTTAATTTTTAGCTACGATGTGTGAGCATGAACTTGGTAACAACGACAAATTAATTTGATCAGAAATATATTCACGGCCATGGTTGATGCATTAATTGTCACTAATTGGAATTCGTGTCCTGACGACCTTCATTGTCATATATAAACATGAACTAAGATTAAACAATCCTCTCTCTCTCTTATGACATGACTTTGCCGTGGAAAGCGCATAATAAGAACTAAATATAAGTAAAACATCATCAAATCATGTTATTTGGTCTATAAATAGTTTAATTCCAAAGTGTTTTAACCCTAAAAGACCAAGAAGGGGGTGGGGGGTGGGCGGAGTCCGCCCCCTCCGACATTTTTTGTTATACCTCCGCCGATTGTTATTTTTTTCCCGCTGAAACTTCTTGTCATTTTTTTTAAATCCTTGCGCGTATTTTAAGACCATTTTTGTGGAAATCAGACCTGGGGTTGGGACGTGGCGTTGCAAAATAGCACGCTGGGTCAAACGAAAAACTGACCAAAAACTGATTTTCAATGAAAATACTTACAAATCGTGTTTTTTGCTTTCAGGATACACTTCCACTATATTGTATTGTATTTATTTAATTTATTTGGAGAAAGAACGTGTGTAAGTATACTTTGACACACATTATTGATAAAAATTGCAACTTTTGCTCGAAAAATAACGAAAAACCATGATTTTGGCGATTTTTGGTGATTTTCGCGTTTTTTGACATGACGTCACTGTGACGTCATACAAGGTCCGATTTCAATTTTTTTGGTACCAATAGACTCGTGAGGGTCCTAGCTATTCACCAGTACCCCACACTTGATGTTTCGTCAATCGGTTTCCGAGATCGGAAGGGGGGGGGAATCCGCCCCAACCCCAGGCTGTGAGGTGGGTCGAAAAAGCCCGGCTTAATTAGAAGGCTGTTGTGACGTATATAAACAACATTACATGGAAAGCTCTCGGGTACAGCCGATTTCTCCCTTGAGTAGTGATTGCTTAAATATTTCTCACATCTCAGTTGAAGGATGAAAATGTGTACACGCATATTTATTTGTAACTTTGCATGTTATTATCAACTTAACGACCAAGAACAATTCTTTGTTCTTGATATTTTTGTTCCATTCCTTGGAGAATATTTTCTAAAGATATGGCAACCTGGTGAGTCATACCTACCCTTAAACAGTTGTTGCATTATCTGTCATGTTACACTTTGTTCAGAAAGTTGTATATTGTTTGTTGGGATTTATTTTTGTCTTATTTTACTACATTTTTCACCAAGTACTATAACTTCCTCACTTATCGATAGATCTTATGAAAACGTCTCCAACGTGTTGGCAAAGATGTTTGTCAGGGATTTCGACGGAAGTCGAAGGATGATGATGATGGATGTGCTTGGATGATCAAATGTACAGGAAAGGCAATAGCATGTTTATTAATTTGTGATTAAGCTTAGTAACTAATTCAGTTATAGAAATGAATCATTCCTAATGTTTTTGATCGCACCGTTTAATGATTTCATCGTGATTACATATTAGTAGATTAAAATATATATCACGTATCATTTCCATCGTTATATACTGTAGTTACCATATTTGCTGACAGCAGACGTCTTGAGGTTGTCATATAATCAAATACTAACTAGTTTAAACTACATGCCTAATAAATGGACGATATATATCGTTTTTGTGACAACTCCGTTAACCAAATCCCCAAAATACATGTATATCATCTTATAGGAAATTATGTTTTGACTACAGTGTGTTTTTTCCTTCAATATATATAATTTTATATTAAGATCCCATCATAAATATTATAATTTCATACTCCTGTATTAAAAACGTATAATAAAAAAGCAAGTTGCAACCACTTTCTTTCTGTTTTGAAGCAAACAACACCTACGAACTATGTTGACCTAATTTATATAGAAATACATGCCTAATGCAATTCCCTATGCTGCTGTGACCTAAACAATTCAACATTTTGATCCGTAGGCTAGCTTCTCAGCATTCTTTTGAAAGAATGAGGACAAACCTTTCGTTTCAAAGTGCACCAGGGGAAATTTTTCGCCGGGCAGGTTACTTAGTAGCAGGAGTCGTTCCGACATGGGGTTTGAAACGATAAGTAAATTGACATATTCATGCTTTATTACGTCAAGAAAAACAAAACAGCCAGTAGACGGCATACATCCATTTTGGACTTTTTGAGAAAAGGGGAAAAAACTGATATGACATCAAAATATGTCGCAAAATTCCTGATAATGATTTTAATAATTCTGTACGAATATGTCTTTAAAAATACGTAAGGTGTTATTTAGATAATTCATCAAATAGTTTCTTATTAAATGACTATTGATTTTTTGCTGAAAATGGATGTAGGCCGTTTTGCAGGAAACTCATCAAATTTCAACTTAAGAACCACCTATCTTCCAAATTTCCTTTTCAATGCTTCATTAGGATATGATGTACTTTATAAATGCCAGATTTTAACATCAGGCCATGTTAAATAAAAAAAAAAGTTACCGTATATAATAATGGGCATTATGCCCTTTTATGCCTAAATATGGTCATACAATGTCCATATTTTGGCATAAAAGTACCATATTCGGGATTTTAACCAAATAATCGAGATTGTTTCAACAATTATTTTCAGAGGATGATACACAGGTCGGTAAGAATCTTTACAAAAATAGTTTTCGAAAAAAATTGTCTCTAAGCCGTTTTGCAATAATAATTTATTCAGCTCTTCATATTTTAGAATACTAACAATATAATGAAAAGAAGAAAATAAGGCTAATCTTACAGCACGAACCAGGGACGCGTTATAACATTTCTCTTCATAATAATTTAGGACTTCGTGATATAAAGATTCTCACCAAGTTTCATGAAAGGTTTCCGAGAAAAACTGTACATTTTGGCAAAGTTTGAATAAAATTATGCTAATTAGCTTCATAAGAAGTGCTCTGGAGCCTAGAGCCATTCAATCATTAACAAAATGAAAACATTACACCAAAAAGAAGTGAAATCTCCAAATTTCTTTCCAAGTAAAAGTTTACTTTTGATATTCGTTATTGAATGACGATGCATTCAACTTTTTGTAACCCTTCTCTACCCAGGATATTTTTTGTAACACGTCTACCCGAGGGAGGTTGTTGCAACTCTCCCCCCCCCCGACTAAATTTTAAAGGAAACCCCTTGTGAACTTGGTTGTGCTATCAATAGATAGGTATGGTCCTCCCCTATCCAACGATACAAAGATCTTAATAATCGGCCAAGGTGTTACGTAAATATGACGTTATAAAGTTCGTCCGGATCGGAAAAACGGGATTTTGGCAAAAATGGCCACTAAAATCATAAACAACGCATTCTCGTCGGGGTTCTGCTAATTAAGTAGGGAAATGATAATTCTAACATAGCGTGCATGTATTTTTTTAAATATTCCAGGGGCGTTACCCCCCACCCGTACACTCGAACTTTGACGGCCTTCCCAAACCACACCTTAAGTGGTACTCCCCTAATTTGTTTCATCAAAATGACTGCAAACGCTGTTTTTTGCGTTTTTATGCAGCGGAGAAAAACCCTAGGGGGGTTGCAACAACCCCCCCCCCCCCCCTCTGGGTAGACGAGGGTTAAAGGTTAAGCTCTATAGATATATTTAGACTATATTTGGAATTCACTACCAAACAGCATCCGCATCATATCCTTTCTCAGTCAATATAAATCCGAGTTAAAAACCCATCGCTTTTCCGGCGTTTCACGTTTCTCGTCGTGTTTGTTCTTGATCGTTGTTTCTGTTTTAATGCGCTTTGATATCCTATTGGATGGTTTTAGCGCGTTATAAGAACGCTTAACTATTACTAATATTATCAAATGACTGTTTTCTTAAACAGGTCTGGAATTTGGATTTTTTTCCTTGAAAATCTTGCAATGATATTTACGTTTGTTAAGTTAATGAAAGTGTCATACTAACGGGAACATCATTACCATTTCGCCAGAGATTCATAATTTGAGTCTACCTGCAACTATTGCACATGAGCTACAGCTGCGTGTGTTGTATATTATCATATCAAGAAGCATTGGCATATGGGCATATGAAAAACGCCTTTTAATTAGCATTTATAACGTTAGCTGAAATTGTTAGGTTACCAAAGTGAAAAACCTATATCATTGATTATTTATTAAATTGTTTGTTTGTTTGTTTGTTTGTTCATGCTTCAAGGCTTTGCAGTTAGCATGCGGATCCACCTTGTTCACATCCGACAGATAGGTTAGTGTACGCTTACTGAGCGAATATTAGAAACATGAGATTATAACCAAATATACAATGTTAAGTAGTTGCTATTTTGAATGCTGTATAATAAAAACAGGTGGTGTGTATAGATTGGTCCTTTCTTTAAAAAAACATTTAATTTAGATCAATGTTTTTTAACTGTAGTCGGTATTTTAAACATTTATACTTTTTTGATGTTCAAGGGGGATTTTATTCTTTTTTTTTTCAAATAACTGAGTTGTAAACGCACTACCTTATCTCAGACAAATAGCATAGCAAATAAGTACGTTAAAAAGCGTAGCTTGATCATTTGATCATTGGATAAATGGAAATATATTTTTGTCAAAAATATACAGGTACGTTTTAGCAATGGCTGTTATCAACATTTAACTGTCGTAGCTGGAAGTGTCATGAGAGAAATCGTGCTGTCATTGTTTCCTTTTTGTCTTTTATCTCATATTAGAATTAAATGAAACTATACACCAAATAGTGAGAAAATCCTTATCAAAACCTTTTGTTTTGTATGTTGATCTTGGGTACGAGGGTATTCTCTAAAGGTATGCATTGAAGCAATAAGTCATATATGAGGTTCAGTTTTATTTATAACCAAATACAAAATGCCAAGCAAAAAGTCTTAGGGATGGTGCTGAACTTTTCCAATGCCCCTTCAAATATAGAAATAACTATTCTTGTCATTGATCTTTGTCAACTTTTCTTTTCTTGTTTCCATATATACATATACAGAAAAGTTTAAATGAAGCCTTGTCAAATATTTTTCATCCACCTAGTCGTTTTGTCGTGTTCAATTCCAGGTTTGGCAATGAAATTTCGAGTTTCTATTTTCTTTCTTTTTCTTTCAAATTACTTTCAAAACGTACATTTTAATTATAAAAAAGCCAAACTGGAATCATCCAACGTTTCAGTCAAATGGGAAGAATAATATCAGAAAGCCCATCGAGGTTTAAGTTGCATAAGGAGAAATTAATGCGAACAATAAGTTAAAGAGGATCGTTAAGAATATTTGCAGGTGTTCCTTAAGGAAAAGCATTTTGGCCAAGACACAATGTAGCTTTACTCAATATTGAAAGAGGGAACAAAAATGTTTCAACATTTAGTTTTGTTCTGATCAAAGTTCATGTTACTTCAAACCTTTGTCTGAGTACCTTCAAGGAAGTGTGTAAATTGTGTTCACTGCTTAGTAATTGCACTGTATAAGAAAGACATTTTTTTGACATGGAATACTTGACTTGCATTAAAAGCTAAAAGAATAAGCAACAAAGTTTCTTTTGTCCATAGCACTTAATCAGATTGTTGTCTTCATATTTAACCCTAATAGTTATTTCTATGTTTTTCGTCAATTAACAGCCACGGTTAAAAATGCTCTAGGTCATTATGTTCAAGTAACAAAATATACTATTACGTTATTACTTAGTATTAAGTAAGTGTTTGGTTTAATCCAAGCAACTAGACAACCATATCATCCAGGGTAGAGAAAATCATTACTTTAGTTGTTAGTAACATTTGTCTCTGTTTGTCTTATTTATAGTTCCTAGACTGGTGATTATAAGAGTGTAGTCAAAAAAGTTCCTATATTACGTTAAATCAGTTTAAAGGAAAGTGGTTTATAGATTTTGAAATCATCTAACAGTTGTATTTTTGCAAAGTAATATTTGAGAAAAACCTAAAATGATTATCTGGACGAAATGTTTAAAAATGCGTCTTAGTCCTGCAGCGGGGTCTTGATGTTCCTCTGATAATGTAGAGATTGTCGGGGTTTGATTTAAGAAATAATTAATGATAAAACGAAGGCAGTCTTGTCATTATGTATTCATTGTCGTCAATACAATGCAATTGGATGGTAAAATTACAATCATTTTGTAAGAGAACAAATCGGTAGGTGTCACGTGCGTTTTTTAGGAAGTTAAAAATTGAGGTTATATAAATTAAATATAAAACTTACCAATTTGAGGCGTTATAATGTAGCCATATCGGTGGATATCTGTCGCTACTAAATACACTAGGACTTGAACGTTGCTCTCGCCGAATAATGCTGTGAGGTGACATGACGAAGTAAGATAATGATAAAGAGTAGACAGCCTTCTGACAATAATTATTGTTACTGTGTTGGGGATATATTTCGACAATATTCCATGTCTAAAATATTTTCATTTTTATCGAATTCAAAAAACAACTCAGTAGGCTAAAATAGAGTAAGTAAGCCCTATATTCTCTGTTGATGGTTTTCTGTCAAATGGGTAAATCCAATGCTTTGACGTATACCTTGAAGTAACGACCATCTACAATCTCCTTTAATCCTGCAGACGGTCTTTCTCTTACATATATATTTTTTGACTAAAAGCAAAGATTGTAGTATTTTGCTTTCTGGGACACACTGTAAAAGTCCTATCAGGAAGAATGAGAAATATAATGCTTAATAACTTTAATATTGAACAAACTAAACGCCTATAGTTGGTCAGGTAAAACACCTGTGTCCAATATTACAAATAACATGAGAAATTTCAGTAAAATATCGCTCTTATGAAATACTTGAAATTGCAGTCGAAGTGAATAAATAGTTCTGTATGTCTCGAATGACTGAATAACAACATTGAATATCTTGAATTCAGGTCTAAATTCAATGCAAAGACTTCAGGTGATTGACATAAAGCACAAAATCGAATAAGGGGCGGACAGTGAATAAGGCAAACGTTTCATATTTCCTAACGTGGGGTAAATAACAAGACGGAATATTCAGGAATTGTTTATCTTACGTGATTATTTACGTCTTAGACCCGCAGCGAGGTCTTGGACGTTGTTCAAATTCAAATGGAAGTACAACCTTTCGAGTCGCCGTATATTTTAAGATGATGATTTATAGTACATGCAACAAAAATAGTGTTCCTGAGTGAAGTGTTTGCTATAAGCTATATCTTATATACTGCCCATGACCCTTCTGGTTAATCATGATTATTTAAAATATTAGGAATAAAAATCTATTTCTTGAATTTTAATGTCCAATTCTCAAATTAACGGTATTTATTGATCAACTTCAAGTGACGGTTGTTTAGCGACCTTGGTTAACGTAAAGCAACGAATGCTGACGACGGGTCACGGAGGGGATGCGTTGGCCTATGAAATCTAAACAACTTACCAACTAATTTTAAGTCATGATAGAAACGACAGTCTGTGATTATTAGCAGATTGCATCAGCATTCTGACGTTAACTAACGATGAATGGCGGACAATTTTAATGCTGTGTTTACACTGTGACGACTTGTTTCGACGGAGGGTAACGTATTTGCAACTAAAACGTTGTAACTGAAAACGACTGATAGTAATGATAGTGTGCGTGGCTAGCAGCATGTATGAGCGTTAACTGACTTTAACTAACGATGACGGGCGCAAATTTCAAAACTACATTACGCAGGTCTACGTTGCTTGTCGTTACCCCCAATTCGTCACAGTGTAAAATCCGTTGGTCGTCGTTGTTTGTCGTTATTCCTTTAATTTTTATAATGACGGGGTCAGGGCATTTTGTTCAAAAATAAAGATTTTTTGCATTTTTGGGGCATAAAGTGTTATCTGTTTGTTTTTGTTTTTTTGTTTGTTTGAGTTGTTTGTTTTTGTTTGTTTGGGTGCTTGTTAGTTGGTAATTAGGAGATATATGAGTGTTTATAGAACACCAGACCTATGTAAAATGCTCAAGCCTGGAATGGACTGATGCAAATACCAAAGGCCACTCCCAATCCAACGTTTAATAGAACCAAAATAATGGTGTACAATTTTAATCTTACCACTTAAGTAGATATAACTAGATAAAGGACAAACACCAGATATCATAAAAGTATTAAAAGTGTTATGATATTGTCATAAATTCATGAACAATATAGACAATATGTCATATGTATGCGAATAACAAAAGTATTTTTAAACGTTATACACTATGGTATTTTTTTGTTATAGTCATTCATGTATTACTTTAAAGCCAAAAGTGCATATGAATTAAATTCAAGGGACACCACATCTTCAAATCAGTGGATCAAACTATTTTTTTCCGTTTTTCAAACTAGTCCTTTTGAATATTAAGTATTATCAAGAGACAATTTTAGAGTTTCGTTTGCAAATAAACTAAGAATAAATTTTTGACCAAGGTACCTTCTATTGTATTGAATGGGGTTGTTACATTTCTAACCAGGCCCCATGCACTTGGTTTTATCACCAATGGGTAAGTATGGTCATCTCCTATCCAACGATCACAGAAATTCAAGTGAGGTGCTGCGTAATTATAACGTCATAAAGTACTTCCGGATCGAAACCATGATTTTGGACAGAAATGGCCGATAAATCATTAGTTTGAAGTTTGCCATAAAACGTCAATTTTTGTTGCTAATAAATAAAAAAAAAAGAGTATGGTTAAAGGGCCTTACTTGTATATATGTTGTGCTTCTTGTCTGTTTTGTCATTACGCCTATGATTAAGACTTTGCTAAAGTCGAAATATCAGGCCCTTTAACCATACTCTATTTACTACACAGGCTTTTTTGTGGATAAGCAGTTTCTAACAGCATTTACTTTCAAATAAAAAAAAAGATAACATTAACATGTCCTGTAGTTTCCAACTACATAGCATGCAGATATATCAAAATTTCTTTTTGAGGACATTGTTTAAAATATTAGAGGTGTTTGTTTAGGGCCGCGTTACTAAAGATGGTGCAAAGTTATTATTAATAGTCATCAATAAGATTATTACCAAAAACGGATGAAAATCTTAGTTTAAAAACATAGTTAAAATATCAGTCCAGGCAGTGCTTAACGGGTTGCGTTTAGTGAAATAAACTAAACTTTTTTACTGTCACTTTATTTGATTGTATTGCAACGATACTACGCTACTGACTATGATCACTCAATTTAAAGCAAAATATAGCATTGAATGCTTTTACGATAATAGTCGAGGCATTCCTCGTCATCAGTGTAATGTAATTAGGTGTTGTAATTCTGAACACTTTCCAAAAGAACAAGTAGGTTAGTGTCACTTGCGTATTACGGGATTCAAACGTGACATTGTAACCAATATTGCGTGTGAAACCTCTCGGTTATTTTGAGGCGCCGGTATCTAGACATAAGATTGTTTATTCGGCACGGCTTACAAACAACTTTAAAGGCAAAACTGATAACAAAAGTGTGTTATTGTGTTAAATCTTGAGGTCAAATTTGATTGAACAACGCCTGGGTCAAAATCACTACACCACTCAATTTTAGTGGTCATATGGAATATGTATATGTAATAGAGTGACAAGCAGGCGATTAAATGTCCGAGTCACGCCTGACTGTGCCTAGAGAATGCTTGGAAAAAGAACAAAAGCCCCAAGTTTACACAGAATAAGGTTGTGGTGAATGTTGAATGGTCCCTAGCGGTATTTGACATCTTAAAACCTTTTAAGATGTCATATACCGCCAGGGACCAATGTGCACGCAACTGATGTGATAAAAAGGCCATAACACATGTAATTACACATTTTTAAAACATTTTTAATATTTTTAAGAGCTTAGTCAAGGTATATTGTAACCCAATTGCTGCCCTTTTGTCGTGAATAGTATTTAAACCATGTATTTACTTGAACTTTAACAATGGTGACTATGACTGTGTTTTAAAAGGCAGCTGTTTGAATTTATCTTTATTTCAATGAAAATTGTGCCCCTTAAATCAAACCTTGTATCCTCTCCTCCGGAGAACTTAGTCCGCAGATTTGATGAATCAACTATTATGGTTGTTTTAATTTCATTCTGGATAAATCTATTTCGATTCCTAAGTACTGGTGTCCCAAGAGGTCCAAATAACATGTTGTATTTTTTACATAATGAAAATATCGAAATTACAAGTGTCAGCCATAACTTATTTCAAAGAAAAAATATTCCTGTTAATTTTTAACTACGATGTGTAAGCATGAACTTGGTAACAACGACAAATTAATTTGCTCAGAAATATATTCACGGTAATGTTTGATGCATTTATTATCACTAATTGCAATTCGTTTTTTGACTACCTTTATTGTCATATAAATATGAACTAAAATCTGAACAATCCTCTCTCTTATGACATGACTTTGCATTTGAAAGCGCATTTTAAGAACTAAATATGTGATCACTCACCCCGAAAAGGGAGACTTTGTGACATAACACTTTTCAAGATACAGGTGAAAATAGGCAGCTAAAAATTAAAAAAAATATGCAAATTTCCAGTAGATTTTATGTTGTGAAATATGATCGCCTTGATCAATTTCAACAAGTAAGGTGTCCATTTAAAGCTTAGAACACGCTGAAACAGATGAAATGAAAAAATCCAAATTGATATCATCTTCAAAGTCCCCCTTTCGGAGTGAGCCATCACATATAAGTAAAACCTCACCAACTTATCTCATCATCTTCATTTGGACTATAAATAGTTTCGAATCCAAAGTCTTTTTAAATAAAAGTATTCCCAAAGCTTTTGTGACGTATATAAATAACATACACGGAAAGCTCTCAGGTACAACAGATTTCCCCCTGAGTAGTGATTGCTTCAATATTTCTTACGTGTACATCAATTGATAGATGAACATGTGTACACGCATACTTATTTGTATATTTGCATGTCATTATCAACTTAACGACGCAAGATATTTATATTGGTCA
>JXSR01S074638.1:32504-50525 GCA_000969725.1 Ophiothrix spiculata | reverse complement strand
ATTATAATTAATAATTAAGCGTTCTTATATCGCGCAAAAATCACCCAAAAGGTTCTCGAAGCGCGTGAAAACAGAAACATTGAACAAGGACAAACACGATGAAAAATTCATGTTAATTCGTTATTACCATTATTTTTGAAATATTTCTAATTAATAAAAGGTCATTCGCTTCATTTGTATCTGAGCTACATGATTCAATGATAATTATGATACTTCTCCCTTTCTTTAAAACAAAAATGATCGGGAGCCTATAGGTATATAGGCCTTTCAAACCTCGGCATCATGGGCACGGGTAGCGTATTCATATATGATATGATACTATATCATTCCCCGTATAAATAGCTAAATTTACGGGTCGACAAATTTCAAAACCATGAAAGATGATCGATTTAACATGCTTTGATTTTGCCACGCACTTTCAATCATCATCCAATGAAACATCAGACATGAGCGAATATTCTATATAATAGTGAGTTGATTTTATTTTTCCTGATACTTGTATATATTCTATACGTAGTATCGTTGTAGTTTTCTTGAAACAACAGTGAACAAACTGACACTTTTCAACTTCAAACATCGCATTCTATAAATTACAGCATTTTATTTTGACATGGTTAAGTAGTTAAAAGTGGATATGGTTTTCTTATGTGTGCATCGAGCGCAATGTACAGTTTTTAAAATAGGTTGGGTGGAATATCGGGAGCGGTTGTGGAATTCATGCAGTAGGCCTATTTACACTACCATCTGCCAGTGATATATGAATACGCCAGAATAAGAATATCCCAACTCCAATAGCTCCCTTTTGTTAAGTTATGTAAAATATAAATGCTTATGAATCGCCCCTATAGAGGTTGCCGCAGAACCTGAAATGATGCTTGGTGTGAAACGGAGTTTGCTTGGGCCACAATGGTCAGCGAATCTGGGAGGCATAGCGCACTATAAATCCCCAGTATTTTTTCTCAAATAATGAAATTACCATTTTGAATGTTTACAACTTGATTATTTACATTGGAGTTAATGTGGATTTTTCCGATCGATAACATTGTCTAGTCTCTCGAGGTCAATATAAGCAATAGTTGGCAATCGGCTGTTTGGATTTATGAATGGTAAAAACCACGAAATGTCAATATCCTTTGCCAGTAAGCAAGAGAGGGGTAAAAGACCTTGAAAATTAACCCACGTTAGGGCTCTGTCACACATCACGAAACGTACGAATAAGTTACAAATAATGTACATTGTATTTAAAAATCTAAACAGTGTACGTTATTCGTACTACGTTTTAGCTCTATAACGGTGATGTGTGACGCTGCCTTAGGCTAAAAAGGGTAGTATCGTAATGACGGATCATCATGAAAGTCCACACTGATTGTTTTCCATAATAAATCATTGCTGAAGAGCATATTCCAGTCTCCCACTTAGTTTGAGTACACTATATTGCTGTTTAATTTAAAAATGCAATTTGATAGTTGACTTTTGTCAAACAATCAGTCACATCCTACTTTGTTTTCTTAAAAATGTTTGAGCTTATAAAGAAGTGATGAAATTACAGTGTGTTGACGTACAGCTCAGATAACGCTGAATGCAATGTTTGCTTTTAAAGTTGGTCTATTTATGTTGATAACTATAAAATTTCTGAATTGCTAAATTAATTTTAAGTTAAATTAAAGGAAGGAATATATGCATAGGTACAGCTTGGATGCATCATTTCATCATAATTTTTGTTTCCATACCAATGAAATCGCAGCTCATGCTATCCTTTAAAACAATGAACTTTACACGACAATACAATCTTTTCTACGTCAACCCTCAACATGCTCAAAGCACACAGACCTTTACGCTGGCATTCCATTTACGTTATTAATTTAAGCATTTTTCAAATATTTTAAATTTCCGTTGCTTTTATTATCAGTGTCAATTAGAAAGCTTACGGCGTCTTTAATGAGCATTCGAAAAACACATTTTTATATTCATTTATTCAGTTTGTAGTTATTTCTGGTAATTGTATTTTCTGGCTGCTGAATCGTTTAGTTAAAGAAGTGAGTAACTGATACGATTTTTCAAAGCATATTCTGAAGAGAAGCATATTTAAAGATATTATAAACTGAAAATTGGATATTTGAAATAGATTTCTTAAACAAGGCAGTGTCTCTGATCAATGATTATTATGTGACTGTAATTTTCCAATAGGTGCTGTCAATAGTAGTGTGTGGATTCTTACTGTATTACCAAAATTACGTCATTCATTTATTCCTGAACCGTCTCCAATTAATATAGGACTACATTGCTGTATATGTACATACTATTTCACCTGACTCACTATCGCTTCTTACAAGTGAGACAACAAACAAATACATACATGAAAGGACAGACGCTTCCATAAAACAATTCCTCAGTTAGGCAATCATTCAAATTAGAGGAACCGATCTCCCAACGGAAATCAGATGTTTGTGAAATAATTAGATTTTGCCATCACTCCTAACGCAAATAAAACACTTTCTTGTTTTGATTCAATTCAGAATCAGAAAAGCATGTCGGTTTTGTACTTTTTGTGTGTTCCGAACTGATTGTGTACCTGGACAAATGTGATAGGTAATTTTTCCTGTTGGAGTTTCTTTACAACATCTAAGAATGATAGGATATTTTTTATTGATCAATATAATTAATCACAACATTAACAGCTATCAGATACTATTAACGGTTACATGTAGATTGACGCTTGTTAAAAAATGCAAACGATTAAATGAAATTTTGGTAGAAATATTAAACATATCTCATCTAGATGGTCATGCAGTTTTAATACCACTGTATTATTATTTACTTTTTTGAATTATCAACAAGAAAGATATCCATGCGGGAAAGTCATTTTATACATAAACATTTTAAGCATAAACTGGCATTTTCCATACATTAATACCGTTAAAATCAACTTTTACTTTCATTCTGAAACTTTCACGTAAACAGGTGACTTACAGGTACTTCACAATTATCGAAAATGCGACCGGGGAACACAGGTATCTTAATTTGCAAAATGCATTTATAGTCTGTGGGAAAAACCTTGATTTTTGGCTTGACTGGAAAATGGAGTCTGCACAATTGTTCTTGACTGATTCTTAATCTTTGAGACCCATTGATTCCAAAACTGAATGATGCAAAATCCATACCATTGAGCATTTTGAGAAATCCAAGATGGCCGCTAAAATGACATGCTAACATGTTACTAGTCAAATCTCGTTCAAAACCACACCAACATGTTCCTCTCATCACAAGGAACCAGAAAAAGTATTCTTTTACCTATGTCTGAAATATGGTTCCGGAGTTATAACCAAAAATGTGAAAGGTCATATCAGAGGTCACGGAACTGGCCCTATGGGAGTCCTTCATTTCAAAATCTCCGATTTTGTTCAGAATGGTCTCAAACTATTCGTCTTGCAAAACTGTCTGCACTGTCCGGAACATGTTGGTGTGATTTTGAACGAGATTTGACTAGTAACATGTTATGGATGTCATTTCGGCGGCCATCTTGGATTTCTCAAAATGCTCAATGGTGCGGATTTTGCATCATTCAGTTCTGGAATCTATGGGTCTCAATGAGTAAGAATCAGTCAAGAACAATTGTGCAGACTCCATTTTGCACTTTTTCTTTTTCCCCACAGACTATTACTAGAATAAAGTATCATACCAAGAGAGATGAACAGGTTTTAAGAATCGCTAAAACAATATTTGAATCAAAATGTAGAAACAAAAATCGAATTAAAAAGAACATAATGTTGTTTTTACTCCTCCATTGCTGCTTCCAATTGCCTACCAGAAAGGAGAAAGAGGCCACGTAAGAAAGTATCGTGGGAGGAGCACGTGTAAGCAGATCAAGAAAAAACCTTGCTGATGCTCACAAGCAGTTCACAGAATCAAACAGTGAACGTGACAAAGAGCTGTTTGATCAGGTAAAGCAGAAACTCGACAAAGCTTACAGCAGTGTTGAAGAGGAATATCTCCAAAAGAAAATAAGTACCATCAGATCAGCTTCTCAAAGCAGGCACAGTGGGATGGCATGGACAGTGATAAATGATGTAACTGGCAGAACAGCAACCAGATCAGGTAGACTTAAAGGTAACACCTCATCAGAACGCTGTAAAGAATGGAGAGACTACTTTTCCACCCTACTAGAATCTCCACCTTCAGCTACCAACCCTGATGATGAAATCCAAACCATCAATGAGAATACTTTGCCAATTGAAACAGGAGCTTTCACAGCTGAAGAACTTCAGGCTATACTAAGAAAATTGTCAAATGGTAAAGCTTCTGGCCTTGATGAAATACCTGCTGAGGTTTGGAAATCTGGTAGTTTCAACAACATACTACTAGATATCTGCAATGGTACGCTGCTTAGAGGCAAAAAACCACAAGAATGGTCCCTAAGTGGAATAGTACCAATTCCTAAGAAAGGTGATCTCAGCAAGGCATCCAATTATAGGGGCATCAGCTTAACATCCATAGCAGCATAGATCTTCAACCGCTTGATGCTCAATCTCATTCGACCTCACGTTGAACCTCTGCTTAGACCAAACCAAATGGGTTTCGCGCTGAACGCTCAACTACTTCCCACATCCTTGCCTTACGAAGAATGTGTCATCACCTTCATAGACTTCAAGAAGGCCTTTGATTCAGTGCACAGAGGTAAAATGCTCAAGATTCTCACTGCTTACGGGATTCCAAGTACCATCGTCGAAGCAATCAATATCATCATGATCATGTACAGCAGCACAAAAGCAGTTGTGTTATCACCAGATGGTGAAACCGAGGCTTTCGAGATATTAGCAGGAGTGTTACAGGGCGATACTTTAGCACCTTACCTGTTCATCATTTTGCTAGATTATGTGATGAGAATGGCAATCAGAAAAGACAAGGACATTCTGGGCTTTAACACCTCAAAAAAGGTAACACCTCAAAGAAGTCGAAGGTACCCTGCAGAAGTCATTACCGACTTAGATTTCGCAGATGACATTGCCTTGCTATCCGACACATTACAACAAGCTCAAGAACTGCTGACCAGAGTTGAGGATGCTGCTGCAACAGTTGGTCTGATGATGAATGCTTCAAGAACCAAATTCATGGCATATAACATCAAGACTGATGTTGCACTGTCCACAATAGAGGGAAGTCAAATAGACCAGGTCCAAGACTTTCAATACCTGGGCTCTTGGGTAGACGAGTCGGAAAAGGATTTTCATGTCCGAAAAGCCCTCGCATGGAAAGCAAAATGCGCCTTCTCTGGAAATCCAGTCTACCAGACTTGTTAAAGATCAGCTTATTCCGTGCAGCCGTAGAAAGTATTCTGTTGTATGGCTCAGAAGGGTGGACACTGACAGAAAGACTTGAAGCCAGGTTAGATGGGTGCTACACGAGACTATTAATGATGGTTCAAAACCTCAACTGGAGAGATCATCCTACCAGGGAGGTAATATATGGTGATTTACCCAAACTATCAGAAATAGTGAGAGGTCGCCGCCTAAACTTTGCTGCTCACTGTGCTAGACAAGAGAAGAGATCAACGTCGGCCCATGAGCCTCTGCGCCCAATTGGCAAACCCATTTTGCTCTAATTTTGTTCATCAAACTCTTCCTAAATAGCCTATATATTTTGTTAAATAATATCATTTATCTAAATACAATAGAAATTAACAGAATTTCCCCAATTTTGATTTCCAATTTTGTGGCTTGCGCAATACACATTTCTATAAGTATTTACATATGCATTCCCTAGAAATCAACAGATAGACGTGTGGTCTAGTGGTAGAATTCTCGCTTGTGGAACGCGGATCTCAGGTTCGATTCTTGCTAGGGCTCACTATTTTTTTTTCTTCATTTCTTCTCTTTTCTTTTTATTTCAATCATATCCAATGATTTTCTTTGACTTGTCACTCTCTATGAAACAATTCTTCTTTTTTTTTTTCATTCTTTCTTTTTTTAAATTAAAATAAGTCTGAGCTACTGATAAATTACGGTAATATTATACGGCCATACCCCGATAGCGAAAAATAGGTATCTTCGGATGATCCTTGTGTGTTTATTAGGAGTACACTTAGGAAACCTGTGATAAAAGAATGTTATATGTGTCACAAACCTTAAGTGTACTCCGATTTCAACCACTGTGAACTTCTAAAGTTGGCCAATTTTGACAAAAACGCAATGTATTTCAATGGAGCAAATAGCGATATTTGAGTTCCTGCATAAGAGATTGGAAATCCCGAAAAGGCTATTGGGCCGACATTGATCTCTTCTCTTGTGCTAGACGGCTTGAGGAACCAGTGTCTGGACTAGTTTTCTGGACGCCCACCCAAGGGACACGTGCACAGGGAAGACCAAGGCTGACCTACCGTACTTCTTACACAGGATGCTGCACTCTTAGAAAGCCAGGATCAAATATGAGACAAAAAGGATCAATTTTGATCCTTTTTAATTATAAAATATGAGCTTACCCTTTCTGGATCAAAATGATCCGATAAGCAGGATCAAAAAGTTTGACCCAAAATGGGATCAAATATTTTTGTAAATAATACTGTAACGGATCAAAATAATGATCCTTAATTTGATGTTAATGTTGCTTATGATCCTACTTCAGGATCAAACTGAATCAAATGGTCCTTCTCCAGGATCAAATATTTCTGTCAAAATGATGCTGAAATGGATTAAACTATGCCTCAAATTGTGGACTTGCCATAGAGGGACATGTAGTATAATAAGTTTAATATAGTGTATATATTTCCTGTGGTGTTTAATCTTTAGGTTGGCATGATGATATCCTGCCAATGTTTTGTACCAATGTTGGACCAATTTATTGATAGAATGCCAAGATTGGCCCAATGTTGCTTAGTAAGATATTGCCAATGCCAAGATTGGCGATCGAAAACCCATATTGGTCCAACATTTCAAAAACGATCCAACAATTGATCAAAAATGATCCTTAAAGGATCAAAACAAAGTGATCCGGAAAACTACTCATATATTTGATCCTGGCGTTCGAAGAGTGTGGCATTGAACAAAATGAACTTCTCAAACGCATGCTAAACAGACAGCAATGGAGAAAATTTATCATGGCTTCCGACCGCGGTCGACATAGATGGATAGATAGACTCCTCCATTGTCTGGAATAAATACAATTATTTGTGTATAATGTTAAAGGATACGCTTATTAAAGCGTACTAATTGTTGGGACTGCCTGTCACAAAATTTTATATTGATTTAGTTGTACTATTCTATATCTCTTACAACTTTTAGTTATAAGTTTAATAGTTATTATATGACAAGAGAATATAAAATAGTTGTCAGTGAGGAATACCAATTTCAAATGTCGCGTTTACTTTCATATATTTATCTAATAAATTGTCTAAAAATTGTTAGGCTGGTTGCTCAGGAGTATATTGAGATAGATTGGGATTGTATATTGATGAAATTAAGTATCGTATCACAATGATGAATCTGAAGATGACGTTTTTTTATATTGACAAAGCGCTCTTTGTTGGAAAGACCGTTTTTAAATTTAAACAATCGGCATTCAGAAATATATGTTGTACAAAAGAAGAAGGAAACAGAGCGTTTTATATAAATTTCAAATATTTTTTTGAGGGATCAGATTTTTTAAAGTACGTTTACGTTTCAGCTAAAATAATGAACTTCTGTCCAATTTGCTGTCTCCCTTATATATAAATCGACACAAGATATGGATATGAAAATATGGGCTGAAAGCATATATATCAGACGATCCCATTAAATTTGGACTTTTAGGATCCAACGTAATGAAAATACCACTTGAGCAGAAATATATCTAAAGCAGGGTAAGGGTGTATACCATGAGATTAGATATGACAGAAACTGCTTGGTTTCGATCAGAGCCTCGGTGTATTACAAGTCTGATTACAAAACCAATTTCTCAATTTTACCAAAGAGCTTTCAATTTTACACATCATCTATAGGTAAATTGAAACCATTATCATATTTTTCTAAAAGTTGAATTCCGTGTTTTCGTCGGCGATAAAAATATCATGTGTGTTTTCATGTTTATCGGCTCTCTAGGTAGCATGGGCCGTAAAACAAATCAATTTAAATTTTTATGTGAAAATTACGTTTTCCGTGAATTTTTTGTGTTTTTTGTTTTCTTCTTCATTGCCGTTGTTCTTTTCAGTTTTTCTGTATCGCGGAAAACTATGGAGCTAATATTGTAAATATATTGATGCATTTTTAAGGCCGCTTATTCCATCTAATAACTTAATTGATAAATATTCGCCTTGTCTGCCACCTCTTTAACAGGCTCAGTTGCGGTAAGGGTTGATTGCCTTATTTATATTCCTCTCCTTTTTCTTATTTTATGTCTGGAGGTAACAGTGTTTCATGCAATGCTTAAGTGAACAAACGGCCATCAGGCATGATAAATTCAAAAGAAAATACTGAATGCATTTATATTGAAAGAAGTCTAAATTAGTGATCGAAGATTTTCACTCTTGAAATAAACAGAGTTAGGGAGGTAAGGATCATCCAAAAATCAGACAGATGTAAGGGATAAACCAACCAGATGCCCAAGAATAGTACACGGTTGCTTATAAACTTAGAATAAAAAATATTTTTACCACTTCTTTATGCAAAGGTCGATTTATAAGGAAAGAATACTGGAAACGTATGTTGCTTTTGACTAGATTTGATAGGCAATCTTGTTGGGTGTGAAATGGTGCTCCGAATTTTCTTGAGTGAAAAAAAGCCAATTAATTTACATCACTTTCTCGAACAGTCTTCCGTTTCAACCACAATAGAGTGCTAAGCGGGTGATCGAATATCTTGATCACGCTTGACTGCGCCAAGAAAATGCTCGGAAGCAAAGCATAAAATGATCCTTCAACGCCCTTAAATTTACAAAAATAGGGTTGTGGAACGTGAAATGACCGTGGAATGGTCGCTTACCGTATACGACATCTTTTAAACCTTTTATATCATATACCGCCAGGAACCATTCCACGTTCACCACAACCCTAGTTTTGCAATTTGAGGGGCGTTAAAGGATCACTTTATGCTTTGCTTCCAAGCATTCTTTTGTCACAGTCATCCGTGACCAAGACATTAAATCACCTGCTTAGCATTATGGCACAGAGTTACATAGATGACACTGAGTTCAAAACATGGCCCAAATTAGCGTAACGTGTAACGTAATATGTGGACAAAAACGAGGACACAAAATGAAGAATGCTGCACAACTTGTACCCGATTAAGCGTAACACACATCAAGAACGATGTCAGGATTTATCGATATTTGAGCAGGATTATCCATTGTGTGACCTCGTTTATTAGAGCCACTGATCACATATTCAACGAAGAAACGTTAACCAGCGACTATTGAGAAATAGTAATCAAAATGAGCTATGGAGTATATGGAGATAAAGTGTCAGGGCCTGACTATGTTACTGATAAACATTCCATATGACCTCTCAACTTGAGTCGTGAAGTGACCTTGACCCAGTGGCGTAGACAGCATAGGGCAAGGTGGGAGGTAGTCTACCCACCCCCTCTCCTTGACAAAAACCGAGCGGGAAATCAGGACAACAAGCGGGAAAAATCGGGAAGAACAAGAAATATGAGAGAGCAGCTGCAAGACTGTTAGACAGGAAACAAGGGGAAAAGCAGTAAATCATGTCAAAAGATGTGCAAAAATCCATTAAAACCATTTTTTTATTTTGCTTGTCAGTTTTTAAAATCGACTTGAATTTATTTTGGGTGTACAAAAATGGATTTTTTTTTTCGGGGAAAAATTGGAAAGAAATTTGCACAATCCGGGGGAAATTGGGGAAAATCAGGATGAAATGTATTTACCCCTCTGACCCAGAGTGCCTCTGACCAATAAGTCTGGCTATGCCACTGCTTTGACCAATGCGTTGTCAAATCAAATATGACCTAAAAATCACGTTTTTGACCCATTTGTGTGACTGCCCTACCAGTACATTGGTTATATATTTTAAGCTTCATCTAACGTTGTAGCTTAAATCCAGAAGGCACTGGCTTTATCCAAGTTGAGGGGATCATTCAACAATAAAACCGGTTGAAAATGCTTTGCATAATATATTGTACAAGCCATAATGGTTTATACTGAACAGACCGGTGACTAGTAAAATCTCGTGGCATTTGTACATATTCTTCTATATCAGTACTGACACCGAGCATTGATATGTGAAAAGTCATGTTTTTATGACATTTCTGAAAGGGTTCTTGCATTGAGATTGATCAAAGCTGTCTCTTTTAGGCAAATAATAAATGTCCTTGGAAAAATCAGCCATGGGCTATTTTGTTTGTGATTAATATCTACAGGGAACTATGTGCTGTTTTGTCTGAAGGAAGGGGTGTTATTGAACCTACACATAGGTTTCGAGATATACAATAGTTATATATCTACTCTTTGTCACTCGCATAGAATGTCGTATTCTCCCTAAAGCCAATTTAAAATGATTGCCTTCGTGCATCCACTATGATATTTAAATATATTTATATAACATTAAATAGGACTTTCATATATTTCTCGATACTTTTTTACGAGGTCTTTGATCTCGAGCTTGATACACGGTTGCTCATATAGTTGGAATAAAAATATTGTTACCACTTTTTTATGTAAAAGGTCAATTTATGATGAAAATATCCGGTAACTTATGTTGCTTTTGGTCAGATTTGATGGGTAATCTTGTTGGGTGATTAATAGAACTCCGAATGTGATCAATTTTCTCATGTACTGGTAAGGAGGCAACAACAAAAATGGGTCATAAACGTGATTTTTAGATCTAATTTGATTTGACCCCGCCTTGTTCAAGGTCACTACTCTACTCAAGTTGAGTGGTCATATGCAATGGTTATCTGTAGTTGAGTGATAACCAGGGGATTAAATGCCTTTGTCACGCTTGACTGAGCCAAGAGAATGTTTGGAAGCAAAGCACAAAATAATCCTTCAACGCCCCTCAATTTACAAAAATAGGGTTGTGGTGTACGTGGAATAGTCGCTGACGGTATATGACATCTTCAAAACTTTTTAAGTTCCATTTCACACCCAACAAGATTGTTGAGTGGTCATATGGAATGGTTATTTGTAGTAGAGTGATAACCAGGGGATTGAATGTCTTTGTCATGCTTGACTGAGCCAAGAGAATGTTTGGAAGCAAAGCACAAAATGATCCTTCAACGCCCCTCAATTTACAAAAATAGGGTTGTGGTGAACGTGGAATAGTCGCTGACGGTATATGACATCTTCAAAACTTTTTAAGTTCCATTTCACACCCCACAAGATTACCTATAAAATCTGACCAAAAGCAACAAAAGTTTCCAGATATTTTCATCATAAATTGACCTTTACATAAAAAAGTGGTAAAAATATTTTTATTCCAACTATATGAGCAACCGTGTATAAAGAGAAACTAAAGCTTTATGCAAAAAGAACGGGCGCAATCGGAATAAAAAAAAAAAGTAAAGCAACTTTTATTGGTCATAATCATGATAATTGTTGGTGGCGCTGCATTTCAAATTTGATTTCTAAACTAGATTTACCAGATACAGCTACTTAAAACAATATGATACATATAAAGAGATAAATTATCTGTTAGACCATCACATTTTTATAGCAATATTTTCTAAGAGTAATTGCTGGCAACACTGTTTAAGGAATTGTAGTTTATATCTTATTGTAAATATATAGCTCTCTTTGGTTTTCTAATTTCTACCAATATTCGAAATGTTATCTAATTTTGAGATGTCTACGTACTAGTTTCATGAGTCATGAGATACATTACAGTTTAATATACGTTTAATATCTATTTTTGAAAATAACGTGATTCATGCCCATATCTGAAACCGAGACCCGTCAATAAGAAGATTTGGATTTGAAAAACAAACAACTTAATGCCGCCGGTTAAATTTACGCTTTGGGTTGTCTGCGCATGCATTAAGACCAATTACAGCGCAAACTCAGATGAACTGAACCATCCGTCATCCAACTTGATCGAAAGCTCACTATTGTATTGAAAATTATCCATGACTTGGTGCCATGCGACATACCGTAGTATACCTATTACGGGCCTATATCTGAATGTTGAATGTTAGACAATGTTCATTTTTGAGTAGAATAATAATAGCCTTTTCAGTATAAAGCCAATCACTCTGTATTAGAGACTGATCAAATACAATGTGCCCCAATAAAAATGCATCACTTTTGGTTTTGATCATATCCCAGAAACAATTGAATAAAATAAAGTTATATAGTTTAGTTTCGCATCAGTGAAATTTTGAGCAAAATACATCGAGCCGTTCTTGAAAAAAAGACTCACTCTAACCCAAATCCAACGGGGTCGTTGTAATTGCAATCATTGTTAGTGCAATATATTTTCATTGATGATACTAATACCTTAATGTAAAAAACTGTAAATACATACAATAATATCCTTTTAGATACACGATGCGCTAAGCTAATTTGTCTTCGCCTCAATTTGCAGAATTTTCTAAAAATTGTTCATTTGACTTGCACAGACCTTTAAAAATGATTTTTTATTTGCTTTTCATTATAAATTTACACATTTGTTTCTTGCTATTAAAAACAGCTTGTGTTGTAAATAAGTAGCACGTTTGGTAAAGTTTCAAAGTAACTGATATCGAGGAAGCAATTTATATATTTCACGTTGACTGATATCTTGAGATTGCTGGTAATTGACATTGAAATTCTCTCTGTATCTCAAAATGTTGACAAGTCAAGATGAAACGGATCTTTATGACAACAGATTGTTTTATACCTCTTTTGACAATCTTTAAAGATGCATATGACATATTAAATCTAGCCAAGTTCGTTATATTTTTCCCTTAAAATACCAAAGAATGGATGAGCACAAAATCGCATTTGTAGTTCTGAAAACGAGGCTTTAACGACGCTTTAATTTTGCAGTAAAAGCACTGGTTACATTATGCAGGTTGTAGTTTAAAGGGAAATTGGACAAGTTCAACATCATTCCAACGTTTTGTTTTTCAAAATATATTGATATTTTCGCATCAGTTGAAGTGTTAGTGGTAATAATGGAAACATGCAAAATTTCTTAGTCAAATCCATTCCCTTTTTAGATTTTCTTTCAAAATTAATTATTGTTGTCGACAACGACATAAATACTGAAAACAGAAACAATGAACAAGGACAAACACGATAAAAAATTCATGTTGATTCGTGAGTTCCAGCCCCGCCACGGGTTCCAACTAAACTTCTCACGCCAGTTTCAAAAGACTCATATATCTTTAAAAAAGAAACAAGAAAGAAAATATTAAAAGTTTCAATGTATCTCAAGAAATGTTAACTTAGAGATAGACATGACTATTTTTTGATGTTTCTGTTATTATTTTTTGTAGTGAATTTGCCCAAAGAAACATAGCACCTATTAAAACATTATTTTACAATCAAAAGCATCATTGTGTCTGTTATCAGCAGCGTAGCCAGGATTTTGGATCGGGGGCCACAAAAAGCCAAGTTTCAGATGTGACGTAATATTTACCGGCAAAGTGGATCAGATCATAGATGAAAAAATTTCCAGATAGGAAACTTATCTATTTGCACCCTATAAATCCGGCTAAGTTAGGGGATTGCGCCACGCAGGCGCCATGTCTGGACCGACGGTGCGCAGGTGCGTAGTGACCCACCTCTGCATTTAGCCCCGCGCTACTATTACTTGAATACAACGCAATACGCATCTTACATTTTACCGCTAAATTGGGCGTAAGCAAGGAACGGCGCTTGACTGGCTCGATAGCCGCATTCTCAGTCAAATTACCATTTAGTTGTAGTTTCTAATAAAATGTGGTTTTTTTACCCAAAAAGCTATCATTTATGTTGTTTCTTCATCATGACTTCATGTAACAGTGATTATGTTCTCAGCTTAACTACATAACATTGCTAAAATGTTTTTTGTAAACCTTTTTCAACATGCTACAAAATTGAAAGAAATGGGTTCTCCTGATGATGATTGTTGCCCTAAAATATAGCTAAAACCCAAGAGCTTCCGGGGGCTCCGCCCTCTGGACCCCACCAGGGACCCTAAGACGGCCCCTGGACCCCACCCGCTAGAGCTTCGCAGCAAACCGCTCGCAATTGCGGCAAGCCGCTCAAACAGTTAATTTCTTGCAGAAAATATTTCAGAATCACTTCATGCTCCCAGACAGCCAAATTTATTTCGATGCCCTGAATATTGCACCCACCCCTTCAATTATAATAGATGGTGCTACATGCTGATCAAACATTTAACTTGGCATCTGATGTCAGGAACGTGCTAGTTTAGATAAGTGTGTACCCGTTCACCTTTCTCACTCAATGGTAATCTTATATGATGTATATAAATATTTAAAGTTGGTGAAGTTTCTCAGAAAGAGGAAAAGCAATTTGTCAAGAAGATACGTATGCATTCAAAGTGTAATTTATTGATAAGATAACAGGTACACTATTGTCCATAAAGTTGAAATTAAATATTTTACCTCCTTTTTATGTATATAAATGCCGATTCATGAGGACATTATCATGAAACTTATGTTGTTTATGGTCAGATTTGATGAGTAATCTAGTTGAGTGTGAAAGGGAACTCGAATGTGATCAATTTTCTCATTTACTGATAGGTGGCAACAAGACAAATGCGTCAAAAAACGTTTTTGAGGTCATAAGGAATGTTTATCTGTGTTAGAGTGACTGTAATAGAGTAATAAACAGGTGATTAAATGTCTTGGTCATGCTTGACTGCGACGGAGAATACTTGGCAGCAAAACATTAAATGATCCTTCAATGCTCCTCAATTTACAAAACTTGGGTTTTGGTGAAAGTGGAATGGTTCTGGGCGGTAAATGACATCTCAAAAACCTTTTGAAATTATTTATACCATTCGGTATTCATCAAGCAGCTTTTACTCATTATTCTTCTGAAATACAAGTATCAATTGATGAAGCCTAACACTTATTTCACTTCACTGTACCTTCTTTGATAACTATGGACATTATTTGTATCTATAACTATTATGAGGTGATATTCAAACTTTATGGGCAACAGTTTTTACCAGTAAAAGCACATGAGAAATGTTATGGTAAAATAACAAGAACATTTATGTGATTCAAGCCTTGACAGATATGTCAATTGAAGCATTTTCAAAATATGGTAAAGCATAAATTGAGTTATAGTCATAATGCTATTTTATTTCATCGTAATTCTGGAGTAATACAGTATAACAAATCTCAAATGGCCAGGAAGTTCATTGTATCCTTTAAATCAATCCTAGATTTGTTTTAAAGAGAATGTTTGGTAAAGGTTTTCGACACATCATATTTCAAAGCCAAGTTGCCACTGGCTAGGCAAAAAACCATTACTGTTACCGGCAAACCATGTATTTTGTAAAAGAGTGTACAGAGAGTTCTGTATATCAATTATTATCATTATCGTCTTTATTTTTTTCAATGCCTCTATTATTCCTATAACCATGATAACAATCATCATTTAGCTTATCTATACTCCAACGTGTAAATGACAAAACATGGTAATATACTACCAATTACAACAACCCTCTAAGCACAAAGACCTTTTCGTTGGCATTCCATTTACATTATCATATTTAGTAAATTATTTGAGGGTTTTTTCCATTACCGTTGCTTTCAAAATCATTGTCAGTAACACACTTCAGGCGTTCAAATGAGCACTTCACAAGAGTTCATTATCATCACCCTTCACAGATTGCTTCTTTAGCAAAAATTGTCCCATTCAAAGGCAATGCCCGATTCATTTTTTAAGAACGGCGTAATTCTACATAATAGATATCACATTGATGTATTTACTGGTTATCACTACTTTTAGAATAATTGTTTTGCTTTGTATGTATTTTTCACGTTTTTGTACTCTTTATGCTCTGAAATACATAAGAGATCCTTAGAGAAGTTTGAAATGCGATTAGGAAATGCATACAATACGTGTATTTTAACAAATTTTGTACACAGTGGTTAAAATATCTAAACGTATTTATACCTAAATATATATAAACGAGTACATATTCTTAGTTCATTACCACGTCTTTTACAGGGGCACTGCCAATGGTGAGATGGTTCAAGAGTGTAGTAAGAGTGTCCAATTATCAGGTAAATAAATATATGACACGCCACAAGCATCCTAAAACGTCAAGTGTATAAGTGCATACGTCGATTTTTATGTGCACTTTGTCATTTACATGATTGATATAATCTAGGCTATAATGACTTATATTAGGATCTTAACAATATTTTCGTGACATTGTATTCTACTCGGCGTTTTGTCATGCATGTGGCGTGCCACACTGTTATGTGTATCCTTAGAAACACGTGGGCTCTATTTCATAAAGATTTTAGAATATTCTTAAGTTAGTCTGCAGAACAATAACCATTTATAAATCCAAAAATATTTTAGACTTTAAGAACAATGGGTTCCATTTCTTAAAGCAACTTTAGGTGATATATGTTAAATTATTATCAGTTAATGTAATTCTTATTCCAAAGTTGTTAAGAAAATTTCAAACGAAACATAAATGTTCCAATCTTTATTAAAAAATGTTCTCAAAAGATATCGAGCTCGGAGGGAGGGGCTGACTTGGCACATAAATGGTTTACCGCCCTCGTCAAAACCCCTCTAGAAAGGACCCTTAAATACGTATTTTAAACAACATCTTAGCATGGTAGGTCTGTACAGTCTACATTAGTATAAGGCATGTCAGCAACTACTTGATAGTAATCAGAGCCTCAAAGGATTACAAGTCTCATTACAATACCAATTCCTCAATTTGAGAAACGCCTTTCAAGACAATTTAAAACATCATAGGTAAATTGAAACCTTTTACACATTGTAAAAGGAAGACATTCTCAAGGCTTATTTCATCTTACAACTGGATGATATATACACATAAAAACCAGTCTGTTGACTCTTTCACACACTTTATAGAAGTAAGAGTTTCTTGACTACATTACATCCTCCTGGTTAATTTAGTTCTGCAGGCAGACAATGTTTTATGTAATCCTAAAGTGAACAAATGGCCATCAGGGATGATAGATTCAATAGAAAATCGTGAAAGCACTAATATTGAAAGAAGTCTCAAATAGTAATCAGCGCTTACAAAAGATTTGAATAAAAAGAGCTATAGGAAGACCAAGTATCAACTAGTACTTAGTGTAAATTGGGATAATGCATCAGACGGAGACAACAGCATTCAAAAGCATTATTGTTTTATATACATGTAAAGAGCATCAGTGTTAGAAAAAACAAGGTATTTGAAAAAAAAACTATGCTGGCCGAGAATGCAGACCTCACTGTGACGTTTTATTTTTTTGGCAAAAAGTAAAATAATTTGAGGACGCACGCCACTAAATAAAAGCTTTTTGGGAGGATGTGTTTTGGTTGCCCTCTTTAAAGTAAAAGCTGCAAATATGGCGGGAACTGGATTTTTGATTAGATTTCTTTTTAATCATATTCTGTGGTTCAAATGTAGTAAGGCTGATTAAAGATGACTATAATTTTGCTGGTTTTTTCAAATTTTATTATTTAGACACATTTCAATTTTGATGCAAGAAAAATGAAAACTTTTCATCATGTTAAAAGTTGTCTCTGTTAAAAATATAAATCTGTAGGGTCTAGCAAGTTTTGACAAGATAATACGTACTAGAGTAGAGTTAGCCAATTGGCTGCATGCATAAATGTAATGTTTTGTCAGCCAATTGGCTGACAGTGACTCGGTGAGCCAATTGGCTGACTGATAAGTTTTAATTTTGATGAGCCAATTGGCTGACTGTGACGCGGTTAGCCAATTGGCTGACCATATGATAATTTTGATCACTAATTCAACTTTTTGACAGTATAAAATGTTTATTTGGACATTAAATTGGTATTATTGTCTGCATAAAAGTTAAAAACGGTTGAAAATGTTTACGTTTTCTTGCATCAAAAACAAAAATTATCAAAATAATTAAAGTTGAAAATATATAA
>JXSR01S074638.1:9568-22514 GCA_000969725.1 Ophiothrix spiculata | reverse complement strand
ATGACAGAAACTTGCTGATTTCACTTCTTTTTGGTGTAATATTTTCATTTTGTTCATGGTTGAAAGGTTTTAGGTTCCAGAACACTTCTAATGAAGCTAATTAGCATAATTGTATTCGTAATTGGCAAAATTTACTGTTTTTCGTTGTTTTCGGCATTTAACGCAAAACGCGTTTTTCAGGACTGCGCGCAGTTTTTCTCATAAACCGTTCATCCGATTTACATGAAACTTGGTGAGAATCTTTAAATTAGGCAGATCAAAATTATTATAAAGAGAAAAGTTTTTAAAAATCCCAAAATTTTTTCGTGGGACCGATTTTCGTACAATTTTTCCGTTTTGCGTATTTTTTGAAATTACGCATCTCTGGTACGCGCTGTACGAAAAACTTATTGATTTTTTTTCATGTTATAATATTTTTCATAATGTTTTAAAATAAATGTGTACAAAAGAGGAAGTTCAAAATCACTTCGGAACATATCGAAAAACTGCGCGCAGTGATATCCTTAAAAATTCAATATGGCCGCCGTTGCCATGGTAACGGATGAAGCGACATACGTAAAAATGTAATAAAATGAATTCTACACTTAATATACAACATCTCATCAAATATGAAGTTTATTGTATGTGTATTTTAGAAAATCACCTTTGGGACCATTGCTTCCCCTTTGGTATTGGTTCAGTATCATACCTAAATTTTGGAAATGTTTGCATCATTTGAAGTATATATGATATTTATGACAGTATGCAAAGTTTCATTGTCAAATTCAAATCCTATATATCAAAATATTTAGATATTCTTTTTTTATTGATAAATACTGCCCCCTATAGTTGAATTTTTAAAATCGACCTTTTGTGGAGATTTTATACAAATTCCAAATTTCTTTTTATTTTTATGCAATCTATGATATGAAAGGAATGTTTTACAAACAAATCTTTGGCTCTATCTCGATATATAGCATCAATAAATACGTTTAGAGAATAGTTTCATAATACCCAAGATGAAAAACAAAATAAAATTAAAATTTTTGACTTTTCTGAAGGTTCTGTTCAAAATTTTCCTGATATATGGTAATCGGCTGTTATTTTCTAAAATATGAAGTGTAAATCATCCACAAATAAAATTTCCAAATTTTGCCGAACTCCAAATGGATATCCGGATTTCTGGAATAATCAGGTTTTTGTGTTGATTCAATCTGACTTGAATTGGAAACATGCCGTTATAGTTTGTGCGCCAAATGTAATCCGAACCGATCGTCCGATTTGGATAAAGGTGTCAGGTTATGTTGTGAAATTTTCATTTTCGTTTGATGATCCTTGTATAACATGTATTAAAAAATCAACAGAAATTATTGTATTACCAAGAGTTACGTTCACTGAGGTGTTGTAGTGTGTTAAACTTAATCGAGATACGCAAGAGTAAACGAAATTTCGATTAAAAGTATAATTAAAGCGCTGAACAGATTCGAAGTTTAAATTCGAGACATTTTATTTCAAGGAGGTTAATGCTTACATCGCTTCCCTGGCGCGCTCGGGCCGGGCGGTTCTAGCGACTTCCATAAAGTTTGATGATCTCATTTGAGGGAACAAGCAGAGCCAAGACAGTTTTGTAAAGGAAAGAAAACGTTGATGCTTAGACAAACCAAAAATTACTTCAATTTTTTCCATGTACAAAATCACGAAATTTACGAATGGCTACAAAGAATGTGAAAACTAAACAAGTAAAGTTTGTTAACCATTGATAAATGAAATCTTGACGACTTTGCTTGGCGACTGATTAAAATAAGACTTACAATAATACTGAATAAGTAACGACAACAGGTCTCAACTGTGCATTAGTCTTCTATGCCAGAAGCTATTCATTTGTTATTCATAACATAATCCAATCTTATATTCATTGTTTCATTTTGGTTAGGCTTTTTCTTCTTTTGAAATTGAGTTTCAAGTTCATTTAGTGCTGAAAGGATTCCTATCTGACATGACACCCTGATTATAGCATCTCCTATTTGTTTCATTTAAGACTTCCAGGAATACTTATATTAAAAATCTTTAATCCGTTTATGTATAATTTATGCAGCAAATATAACATCCAGCACTTGCAGATAAAAATCACATTGTTTTCAGTTTTTTTACATCTAAATTGCCAATGGATACTTCGAAGGAAATGAAGAATGTTTTTTCAAAACTCACTAAGTCCAACGGCTGCCGTCATGCTAGATTTTGAAACCTAAATTCTTTATCCAGATTGTTCTGACCCACATTTTACCCCATGATGCATGGGTCGGGCATTTTTACCCCGACTACGATCAAAATGCCGCGGTTCACTGCCTTGAAGGGTCATTATTCAAAGCAATAGAACAGGATTTTTCCAAAACTCACTAAGTCCATGGATTAGGCATGTTGTAAAGAATTTGTCTTGTTGATTGTTCGCATTTTTCTTTCTTGAATGCATTTTTGATCAATATGACATAAATTGTGGTCATTGCACTGAGCTTTGACAGCAAACTCAACTCACAAAATCAGTATAACATATTTATAATCTATGGAAATATAACATGTGGCAGCTATTGGACTAAGTGAGTTTTGGAAAAACACTCTTCAAACGGACTTGTAGTGCACTGAATATTTTCATTTAAATTGATAAAAACAATCATGTGATAGTTGTAAGCCACCTGTCAAAATATTACAGCATTGCCTTTCCAGTCACAATCAATCAGAATAATGAAAAGGTAGGCGGGCGAGAACTACGAATTAAAATGTAGTTGATTTAAATGGGACTTAAATGTTTTAAGTTATCAGCAATCTTTGTATTGCTCTTGACTAATTTTTGTAAACATTTTTATATCTTATCAAAGTATTAAGATTTATGCTTATTCATGCTTTAAGCCCAAAATTGTATATCTGATTCATAATTAATATTAACTCATACACATTGAAGGCAGCAAATCGTAAGTTAAATTAAGTGCACTGATCAGTTTATTCAAATTTCACCAAAATCGAAAACCCTGTACATTTCACTACATGTGACAACCTAAGCTTACTGCATATTGTGTCAAAGCTTTATTATTATCCCCTTATTATACTATTGAAAATATAAATTACTTTCACCGAAGAGGGAATTGGCTAATTTTCATAAAATTATCGCTATAGAATGGTTTTCCAGGCCCCTGACACTTTATCCTCATAGCTCCTTTGATTACTATTTCTCAACGGTCGCTGGTTAACGTCTCTTCGCTGATAACGTGATCAGTGGTTCCACGGTTCAATGATCAAAAACGTTCCCGATTTTTTATGATGGAACTATTACTGAATATTTAACAGTGCGCAAAATCAATTCTAAACCAATGTAAACATAGCGGTAGGTCTATTTCTAAACGTAATATTCACGAAATTCTGTATAAACCTAAGCAAGTGATTGAAAAATTATAAATAGCCGTACATCTCTCCTTCTTACAACTTTCCCATTTTTATTATCGAAATGTACATAACTTTTCAGGTTGATCGAAGATTGTCATCTGCCTCAGTAGCTCAATCAGTTGTGCTGTTGTCATATCGTCCAAGAGAATAAATTGGTGTGGGTTCGAGAGCCGGCAGGGCCGTGATGTTTGCAAAGGATTTTTTGATTTCAATTAAATTGATGTCTACATATTTATGAAATAAAAATAATCTTGGGGGAAAAAAAGAGCATCGACAACCACCGCAAATTTCAATATCATACTACCCTCTTTACAATCTGGAACGCACAAAATTGGAGCCACGGTTTTAACGAAGTGGCACCTCCTATATTCATTCTTCTTGGTTTTTCACACAGATGCAGTGTATATCATAAGAGAATACTATTATATATATGACACATAGTAGGTTAGTTTAAGTCCATAGTTTACGAATTATTCAATCTCAAACAAAGGAAAAGTCAGCAGTTTTTGTTTACTAATTATTATTATGACGCTTACAAGACACCTAGTCCCATTCTTTAGCGGCGAAGTGCAATCATGATGTGATTGCCATGCAAACAACAACGGCCGGTAGATGAATAAAATGTGACAATAGGCTGAAAACGTGCATCCCTCGATAAAACTAGTGATGAATTCAGTGTTGGTGATCCGTTGTAATCTTTTGATATATACCAATTTGGTATAGTGATACTTAATTGCAATCTATCAGTGCACATTAACAACTTTAAGTATATAATCCTTATATCAACTACCAACTGATGTATTAATACTTCAATTCATATGTATACATATAATAATCTTTACGCGCCCGATATTTTAAACGAATGGCCTAGAATTATTCTTTGTTCTAAAGTAACGTACTATTGAATACTACTTAGATGAAAATTTTGCCTCGTAAACAAATCTCTATTCTCTATTGTATACCTTAAGGTGCGTTTACACTGTGACGTATTGGGGGTAACGACAAGCAACATAGTCCTGCGAATTGCAGTTTTTAATTTTACGCCGGTCATCATTAGGTAAAGTCAGTTCACGTTGACACAAGTCTCTAACCTCCGCAAATTGTCGTTACTATCGGTCGCTTTCAGTTACAAGTTTTAACATTTTGGGATAACATAGAATAAGATTTGATGTCTTTGAGATTCGTTGGCTACCGCAACCCTCAGTTTTTTTACGTTTCTATGACCGTTTGTAGCAGTCTGTATTCGTTCAGAGGTCACAATTTCGTTGGTAATCGTTGTCAACAACAGTGTGTTGCAGGGATGTGAATAGGAATGATTGTACCGCCCCCACAAATTTGGATCAATGATCCTGGTCATCAAGTCACGTTACTGTTACCGTGATCTGTCGATAGCATTCGTTCCTTTTACGTCAGCTAAGGTCAGTATTTGCCACCTCACAACGTTGCTTACAGTTGTTCGTCGACGAGAAATCGTCACCCAACGTCAAGACAAACTCTAATTTTATTAGTAAGTCTCCATTTCTTTCAGCACCCACTCGTCACTTGTTGACGTGGTGTCGCTGAGGGTCGTTACTATCCGTCAACAAACTTTGATTTTTCATATTTACTCGTCGCTTGTCGTCCAGGATTTTGTGATTTTGGAATACGTTACCTACGTCGAGGGCATGTCGTCACAGTGTAAACGCACCTTTAAGAAGATTACAAAAATGAATTCACCGTTAATTAAGCACTAGCATTTTTAACCGTTAGTAATTGGTTTACAAAATCGGAAATTTCCTAGATAAATGTTTTGTAAATGTGAATAGACTGCATAAAACTGGAGGACGCAATGAAAGGGAATTACGATTTATAAATGTGCTAATTTATAAAACCTGATAAAATAATTTGTTAACAATTCGTAAACTGATGATTTAACCCTCGTCTTCCTAAGCCTTTTTCTGTAACACGTCTTCTTGGGATTTTTCTGTAAGTTTCAAGTCCATTAGATGCAGTTATTTTTCAAAATGGCGATTTAAAATTTTCCGAGGTGGCAACCACCCCCCTACCCGCCGACTACCCGCTCAGGGTCGCTTTGTTTTGCATTTTGGTGCAATCGGCGATCATCCGTTAGGGGGGTAGTCCTTCTAAGAAGACTAGGGTTAAACAGATGCACTGTTGTATGTACTGTTTTAAGAATGATTAGTTCAATTAGTTTAAAATATCAAAGTACCAAATACTCCCCATGTAACTTACCTTCTGCTCTTTGTAAGGTCTCAAGCTCTAGTTATTCTTTTGGTAAATAATTTAAGCTACTCTATTGGATTAGATCGAAACAGCAAAGTAATACACGACTGTGAAGAATCGTTAGAAAACATAATAATAATGTATAAAATCCTTTGCACCGTGCTCTCTTGCAATACATTTATTTGCTGGAAACATGAAATGTTCAAGATATTAAAAATGCTTCATCCAAACCCCTGGTTTCTCAACTTTGTTTTAAAAATTGATTTAATAAATAGATAAAATGAAGTATGTTATTGACAATTGAGGAAGTACGTAACAAGGGATAAAGAGACAATCAGTAGTGAGTATTAGAAAAACACAATATTCTTTATCGCCTAAAGCTGTCAGTCAACACACTGTAATTTCATCGCTTCTTCATAAGCTCCAAATAGTTTTCAAGCAAACAAATATGAAATTTGGGCGATGATTAAACTAGGCACAAAAATAATTACCCATTGCATTCTGAAATCAAAAATCAATTTTGTTTTTGTATTTGATTAAAAACAACCACGATTTTACTATTTACAGTCAGGTGTAGTTGATTCAAGTTTAAAAGCTAATAAGCATTAGAAAAGAAGAAATTCGAACACTAAACTGCCTGGATTTACGGATTCGACCTTAATAAATTAGATTTAACAACAATTTTCTATAGCACTTGTCCATATTGATCTTGAAATACAAAAATTCTAGACTGAATGAGTTATTGCAACCCCCTCGCTGTTTTAAATATCCCTTTTAATTGATTTTTGTATGCAAGCTGGTGAGACATGTAACTTAAATACAAATGTCTTGGGACTTTAAAGAGGGGAGAAATATATAGGGAAAATTGAATGAATATGGACCTTGACCATCTGAAGTATCTTTCTTACATGAAAAACTAACAAAATGATATTGACATTTTACAGTATTTTCTATTTGATTTGATAATGAAAATACATAAATTACGTTGGCAAATAATTATGGTCTCAATAGATTTTATCAGTAAGTTGTTTGGCACATGTAAATATTTTATCCCCAAGATCCGACTAGTAGCATGTTTTATTCTAGTATTCCAACTAGTAGCATGTTTTATTCTAGTATTCCGACTAGTAGCATGTTTTATTCTAGTATTCCGTATTCCGACTAGTAGTATGTTTTATTCTAGTATTCCGACTAGAGTGAAACATGCTAGACCCTCTTGGGTGTCATCGGAGTGACAAAAAGTTTTCTGTGTCACTGTGGGTGGTATAAGCTTGTACATTATGTTACTACAAAAATAAGGTGTAATCAAATCAGTGATTAAATATAACCAGTTCCTTTTATTCTCTTGCAAAATTGTTCCTTGTATGAGACGTCATATTTCATTAGCTTTCATAGAAAATGTATTGTGTTGAAATCGGAAAAAGCAGTCTAAAGTTATAGTCATTAATTGAGTGGAGGTACCCAATTTGAACGCCGAACAAACTACGTACGTGCCCACTGGTATTAAAGGCTGTTGTCTCTGTTATGACAGGAACGCCTATGGAAATAAAACAACAAGAAAACAATAAGCTGTTAAATGTGGACTGTGGAATATCGGGTAGTGGGTTGACTCTTGAGGTAATGTTCAGATCTCTCACAAAAAGCTCTTCTAATTCGATTGATGCTTTGTTGAATCATCCAGATGTGGATCTTCCAGAGCCTTTCTGATGTCTGTAGGCAGTGTTACGAAGAAATGCGTGGTCTTTAGCTTATTAACAATATGCGACCTGGTTGGCAACCGTAAACTACATACAGAACCGAACTATTAGTCTGATGATACTTAATTGCAACAAAATGCCATGTCGGTTGCTACATTGTTGCGTCATTATTTATCTCCTGGCATAGGTTGCCAAGATTGTGCACAGCAGTGGCAGCACTGATATCTGAAATGACCATTAGTACTTTGATCTACATCATTGAATCTTCTTCAGTATCTCTGCACAATGTGTGCTCATTTAACATTTTGAATGCAGCGTCAAGTTCATCAATGTACAATCAATAAGATATTACTGCCGCACGGTAATGAATTCATGTTGTAGCAAATTGGGTACCTTTACTTAAACGGCTGTAACTTTTAAATGCATCGGTCAATTTCAACAAACTAAAATTCTTATGAAAGCTGATTAAATTTAATCAATGTGACTTCATGACCTTGATTTCACCGATGACATAGCTCTCCTAGCATTATCTCATGGGCATCATCTACGGTATTAGTATTATAACTCCTGTTAGAGAGTGATGAGGCAGCGTCATATGCAGTTGGTCTACACTTGAACAATGTTGAGTGAGGGGTAAAGCTAGAGAAAATCTCTTAAATATTCCATCGTCGGCCTGCGTGAAGACCATCAAAAGGGTTGAAGTGGAAAATGTGCTTAATTTTTTTAGGCTCATATATCCCGGACTCATTTAATGACTTCAAATGTATGAAAGCACAAGCATCAACGACCTCTTAAATATATACAACAGTGTGACCAGCCATATCAATAGGTACCTTAAGGTTGGGTGTAATTGTGATTTTAAGACCCATAAGGCATGTAAGGTACTTTTCGACATGGCGGGTAATATGTTGTTTTCCTGACCTTCTTTGATTTTCTTATATGATAGATATCTGAATTGTTTCCGTTGGTCTATTTCCATTTCAAAACAAACATGTTTCAATCATTTTAAAATATCTCAATACGAATATTATGTACTCTGCTATTATAATGGTTCTGACATTTTACTTGTCCACTCTTTTGAAATAACGACATGTCACTAAATCGCCTTTCACTGATGTTATGACGAGTTCGTCTCCCTTGAACTCGCGAATTTGAACTGGCATGTCCATTTCAACAGTTGGTTTAGTATAAAGCTTTTCACCTTCCCAAGTCGCAACGAATTTGTGCTCCTTTTTATCCCAAGGAAAGTCGATCGAAAATTCCTTTCCAACTACAAAAACTTGAGTCTTAGTCAACGTAGGATACTTTACGGTTATTTCAATTTCGTCTCCATTTTGTTTAATTATCATAGTGGGTTTCACTAGATTTAATACCTTTCGAAATACGATATTTATATCCATTTCTCGTAGAAACGTGTCGTAATTTTCATTGGCCCTTAATTGTCGGTTGCCCCTCATACCAATAAACCCTGACGCGGTTCTTTTTCTCGTAGTATCATTTAATCTACACAGTTTCGATTATTTGATCTTGTTCAGGTATTGCCAGATTGTGGCATAAATGCTTATCAAGGAATAACAAATGATAATGTACACGTAGACTTCCCAAGCTTCGAACTTTTTACAGTCTACGTTCAAGCGATTTTAACGAAAAAGCAGAAGTCTTCTATAAAAATACCATCTAAACCATAAACCATAAACTGATGAGATTTACATAAGATTGGATGATTCGAACTGCACAACAATTGTAGCGTTTTGACCAAAGGTCTATTAAAATATTCACAATTTTTTTAAATATTCTTATCACCATTTTTAAAGAGGGTTTTGTGATTCAAATCAATAGTCAAGGCTAAAGTATAATCTATAATAGACACTACTCTTCATATACGCCAACAATTGTTATCATGTGTCATGAATAAGTTGGTAAAATCTTGCAGTAAACACGAAATACCCCTGGTACAAAATTTTCGAAGGACAACAGCCTTAAAGACGCTATGTCAATCAATCAATCAATCAATTTTATTCACAATATCATACAGAAAAATATCATAAAAACACATAAAACGAGACTGTGATATTGTGGGAATGGTCAAAAGGCCAAAAAGGCCCAAAGGGACCATCCCCTGCAGGACACTGTTTCAACCACACAAAATAAAAGCAAAAGGGGACAAAACGCATACCAAAATCAAACAAAGCACAGGATTAGGCATGCCAAAAACCAACAAACTCAGTTGTAACTAGCAAGAATATTGGATTTATACACATTTCTAAAATGTTTGACAGGATCATTAATGTTTTCTTCAGTATTTGATTTGAATTTATCAGGTTGGTTATTGTTTTTACCACGTCCAATCATGGAATTAATTGTTGTCCATGTTTCTTTTATATCATTATGCGTGTTCTTGAATTTGTTGTAGAAATATTCTCTTTTACACTTACGAATAAGACTATTTAACTTATTACGGTATATCTTAAATTTCATATTTCGTATGTCATTGGGGCAATGTAAATACTCTTTGTATAACTTTTTTTTTTTGGATACTTTTTAAAAGTACTTTGGTAAACCAGGGGGTTTTACGTCTATTTATACAACGTGTCCTTAAAGGAATACAATCATTATATAATTCATTAAATTTATCTATAAAATAATTATAGTCAATATTTACGTCAGAGCCATGCAGAATGCCATTCCAGTTTACTTCAGATAATTTTGATTTCAGTCTAGATACATTATCTTCAGTAAAGTTTCTCTTGTATGTAAATTTGTTCTCATCTTTGATGTCTGATCTTTTCTTAGCATTTCTAATTTCAGTCATTAAAATTGTAGGTAAATGGTCAGATATATCTGTTATTAGGATTGCAGTCTTCAACGCACTACTACTACAGTATTGCAGTCTTCAACGCACTACTACAAATTGTCAATGTGCTGTTTGTATCACTACTGTGACTGTTGTTAATCATTTCAGATTCTAGGCCACCCTCTAGAGGTGCAGAACCTTGACCAGCCCACATCACGCAACATTTCTGCCCGAATCAGCTCCCCAAGTTTAGTACGAGTGTCCACGAGCAATAAGCTATCAGTTATTTGTCAAAGGGAATTTCAAGTACACTCTTTTTTTGGCAACAACAGGGTTAAAACTCGAGACGTATATTCCGCACCAGCTAACGTGATCACTAATGGGAGCTCAAATCGTAGTCATGGTAGTTACCAATGGTTACTACCAGAAGACTTAGTACAAGAACTAAAATAAGCGTAATGTTAAAGGGTGGGCAAACATTATGCAGAGCAATAACGAGAAATTTGCATTTTAATCAACCGACGTATAAGAATAAGATTTCAAATAAGTTATAAAATTGCAATGCAGTTTTTAGTACATCTTTTTATAATTGCTCAGCTTACAATCGCCATCGAATCAGCCTCCAGATCAATTTTGTACACCAAATTGCTTACAGGAATAACTTCATTAATTATAATTATGAAAATCTCCCTATAAGGAACAAAATATCAATCACATTCATAATGATAACAAACTTGCCCCAATTCGAAAATCTACATGTTTTCACCATTTCTGAAGGTATTCTGTAGCAGATCCATGATATTTTTGAAGTTATATTTGAAGAATATCAATTATTAAACGTTACCAAACAATAAAATAATCCCCATTCCTGACATTTAACTGCAAGCATAATGTCAGAAAACATAAAGGTCGCTGTGCTCTTTGCCCAATTCTTTCATCTCGTGATTAACAATAATTGATAATTGAATATCGTAAAGCAACGGTTATCCAAGTTCACAGCAGTAGTTTTTGAGAAATACGAAAAAATAGTTTATCCCATGTATTAGATATGTCAATTTGGCATACATGGTATGTTAATGAACCCAATTGCCATACCAAACATGATTTTTCAACCTTGTAAGGGCTTACAATGCTTTGTAGGGGTGTCATTTTCGATGGTGGACTTGGGTCATTGTCGCATTTATATGTGCTGCATGTATTTGATTTTAAGTACTTGAGGATTGGGAACCACTGTTACTCAAAATGTTGTGCAATAATGTATTTGTGCTCATGTTCTGCCTCAATTTTTGTAGTTTAATATCTTAGATATGTTGACAAAACCCATACCTGATCTAAATTTCAAGCTGAAGATTGAGCATGTGTATGCAACACTGGCCCAAGTCCATGGATTTTGTTATATTTCATATGCATAAAGGATGTTCGTGGACGTTTTGGAGGAAGTTGCAGTGTTCATTCTTTCTCACACAAGATAGCCCTATCTATAAGAAAGTCTCTCCTGTGTATAAACCATTTTTGAAAAAAAATGGTTTTGGGTCAGTGTTTCATGTCGGTGTTCAATTGAAATTAAATGAATAAAGCGCTTCATCTAGTATTCCCTATCGTTTTGTTTTGTTAACAGCATTTGATTTAAAAGAAAATAGCAGATTTGTTTTATGAAAAAAATACATAAAAGGGAACTCACTAATCTGTGTTACTGAAAATATTATGGACTGGAGCAGCATGTACCAGTGTACAGGAAAAAAATAAACCTTTCTGGGAACTTTTATTGTGCTGATGAGAATTTTCTGTGAGATTTATGAAAAATGCACGCGAAGCGTGCATCACAACCCCAAATTTGGCTTATTTGTGCATTTCACCCCAAAATTTGGCTCATTTATTTGTATTTATCTTTCAATAGGCCTATAACCAGAAAAATCATCTGCCGTCAGAAATTTTCGTGATTTTTTTTTAATTATTATTTGACTTTATATTATTATTTATATTTTTTAAGCTTACCGATTTTTTTCTTGGAGTTCAATTTTTTTCTTGGAACGGCGCGGCCGCGTTACCGCGGATTTCGATGCCATGGCATGTACTTTCATGAGCATTTTTTCACGGGGTAGGGGTATATCTCTGGTTGACATATATACAGATTAATTATCTACTTACCATTATTTTTTAATCTTAATGCAGGAACATGATCATAGTTCTGACTTATTTTAATCACAACCATGTTTAATTTAACGTAAATTATTTGTTCACGAGACGAAAACATTTTGATTATTATTTGATTGTCTCGTTCTCCAACATTCTTGTTTTCCCTCCGCTTTTCATCTGTCAGAAGTAATTTTTATCAGAGAAGGAAAATTGATTCGCGCGCAAAAAGAAATCATAAAGAAAAGCAGTAATGAAAACACCCACGTGTAGCAAATCAACAAACACAACAATAAAGCAAAAGTGTGTCAAATATTCCCCATCAATTTTGTTCTAGAATACAAGCCTATCATGTTGTTATTATAAAAGGCATGGGATGTTATGATAAAATCTCTCTGCATCGAATGTGAATAGAGGTATAAACAACAAAATAGCATTAAACCCAGAGGATACAGACAATTGATTGAAGATTTGGGTGTTTGTGCACATGTTTTGTTTTCGTCACTGCCGAGTTGTAAGAATGATTGCATGGAGTACCAAGCTAAGCTGTGTTTCATGTTTAATCTAGGTTTTAGGTTTTTGTGGGATAATAGCTGTAAAATAAGCTCCAGGAGCATAATTGTCCTGGAGCATGTGCTCCAGGAGCATAATTTGACTTATAGTAATTATTTTAGGTTAAATTGTA